>OX578146.1:36993574-37071074 GCA_951213105.1 Amaurobius ferox | reverse complement strand
ATACGATATTTTTAAAGTAATAAATTAAAGTTAGTACCGGTACAAAGCATCTGCCCATGTAAAGCACATGATACATTGAATCCTATGGGATATAATTTTTCAAACATTTTTTAAGCGAAGTTAAATTTCGCAAATTCCTTCAAAAATTTTAGGAAATATTTAAATTATGATGAATAATGTGTAAAGAAATTTCAGTAAAATATGTCAAGTAGATTTTAAATAAAAATTGAAATAATATATTCACTCATATTATATGTGGAGATCACTTGACTCATTTCAAATAAATGACATATATTTTCGTAAAAATCGTGATGTTTGAATATATTTTAAATTTATTTTTAGTGTTGCATCCGTCATAAAAACATATTATTTGTGTATCTAAATTATGTGCCACGGCAATTACAATATTGTGGATTTTTAATGATCGCTAAACTTTGAATTTTTAATGATCACTAAACAGTTCAAGCTGTAACTACTCAAGTCGCTATATGTCTCCGAATTGGCGATAAATCGCCAAACTGGCAAATCCCTTTCGAAATTCAACGGATGGCAATCCTAGATTCAAGTTATAGTAAATATTGCTTGGGGGGCTGTTTTCTTTATCTGGTTTTCAAAACAGACTTCAGTGAGAACTTTTTTCACGTTTTGTAACATTTCTAACTCACAGGTAAATTTAATGCAAGAATCAATAGAATTCATAATAAAAATAATATTAGACTGTAAAATCAACATTAGATTGGTCAAGAAGAGCAAAGCAACTGCCCACGTTGAGAACATAATGAGGGAAGCAGATTAATGAAAGACAATGAAACTTCAAAATAGTGTATGTAAATGTCACACAAAAGTAAATAAAGATGATTACCCATTGCTAAGCCATCAGCCATTTTAAAGTAAATGAGGAAGGAATACTTGAAACACGGAAGTGTTTTGAGACATACATCATGTGTCAAAGAGATGAGGTCATTAATTTCAAACTCAAAGAATTAGAATCCCCATAGCTTTTTCCAAAGGCGTAAACAAAGCACCTTAAAAACTAACATTTGTATAGATTGACTGGACGTAAATGTACGCCATAATACATATACATATTAGTTTGAAATTAAAAATTTTGTTAAAAAAATATAATAGTTGTTAGTAGCATAAATATTTTACAAGGGGAGGAAGGAGAATCAAAATATTTAGTCAATGGATTGGAAGCAGCGTCAAAATTAGAAGTTATCGGTCGACAGTGACTGACAACTTTATGAACGTTGGATAGAGCATAAAATGTGGGACAGTTGATAATTGAAGGAATAAGACACATTTTATAATTGGTGAAGGTATTTCTAGAAGATTTGGGAACAGTTTTTATTTTATTTTTATTCTTTATTAGTTTTGTTTCGGACAAACGATAATTATAATATTGCAATATTTTGTAGAAACGAAAAATTGGGTGTTCTAAAAAAATGTGCAGACGGCGAGCTACGAATCTGCCGTTTCTCGCGAGAGGAACTGTAATTGATAATTAAAACTTCTAGTCGTTTGGATTTTAGAGATGTCATTTGGATTTTTTAAATGCAGGCTAGTTTCTTCAATGATTTATTTATGAAAATTTCTCTCAAATCAGTCGTAAATATTTGGAACTAGCATTCATGTTCTACTTCATTTTGTTTATCGGGAAAGACAAATTTTTTTGAAAAGAAGATTTTATTCGAGATTTATGATCGATCAAATAACGAAACAGTTTTTCAGATTTTGATTTTAAAATGATTTTTAAGCTTTATTTTCAATATATATGGTGGGATTTCTTTATAAAACTCGCTATTGAATTCACCATGTGTGCTTTATGATTATGTTGTGCTTCATTAACATATTTTACAATATCTCAACTTCTGATTACGTTAGAGATTAGTTTTAAAGCTTTAATTTTTTATCTTGAAGTAATGCTTTTCAGCGTAAGGAGATAAAGAGTATAAACCGGCAATGCAAATTATTTTCTTTTTGTTTAAAGATAGTGTATATTTACAGCGTATTGTTTGGTTTTCGAGAATTCTCTATATATTGTAGTGTAATTTTAGTCAGAAGTTTGCATCCTAAATTCCCAGATAACACTGGGTATTCATGCTAGTTCCTGTTAAATTTAATCTTTTTATGCAAAATAATATTTTGTTTTTAATTAATGGGATTATTAAAGCCGAAATTTAAATAAATTTAAACTATGTATAATAAAAACTCACTTCAAGTATTAAAAATGTATAAAAACTTATTTCAACTTGTTTAAGAAATATATGAGGAAATTATTTAATAAATAATGTAATAGAATATAATCGTCATAATGTAATAGAATATAATACGCGAAATCCCATCTAGCAAATTTTTATCACAAGCGATTAATAATTTTCAGACTCTCATTTTTATGAACTTCCATTTATTTTACGGAAAAAATATCTCAATTTAAGGCAGTTGCTGATTTAGAATATACTAACCAAGTTAAAAAGCTTCTTTTAATGAATATTTTAATGGTATTCTCATTCCTGAAAGCTATATTTTTAATGATTAATGGTCTTCTTGTTTGGCTATGAATAATTTACTTCATATTACAACTCATCATTTTCTGTAAACTCTTTCTGGTCATAATTTTGCAAACTACTACGCTTTTTCTTTTAATTTTATATATTATCATAAAAACGTTTAAGAGTTAAAACACGATTTGTTATCTAAGTTTAGAGTTTTTGTGTCATTAATATACGTATTCATACTAATGCGGATGTGCCGTTGAAGTGATTTAAAATGAATCTTATATTTTAGTTTATACTTTGCACCATGAAGAAAGTGACTGTTTTTATAGAAATTAAATATGCGTTCATCTCATACACAGGTAATAAAATGATAACAAAATCA
The DNA here is from genome assembly GCA_951213105.1 of Amaurobius ferox. Taxonomy (NCBI): domain Eukaryota; kingdom Metazoa; phylum Arthropoda; class Arachnida; order Araneae; family Amaurobiidae; genus Amaurobius; species Amaurobius ferox. Next base: position 37,068,194 of record OX578146.1, on the reverse strand, counting down.
AGGCCGCAAGACACATCAGTGGTTAGCAATTGCACATTGAATTTTCAACTCAGTAATTGGTAAAACCCAATTGCCGGCAATACACGCTTGTATACGTCTCGGTAAGGAGAGATAAAGATTCCTAATGTCATTCTGCGATACATTCTGCCAGGCATTCCTCAATTGTTGCTCCAGATCTACTACATTTTTGGGGTGCCCGAATTTGGCGGCTTAGCATGTCCCATACATACTCGATTGGCGAAAGGTCTGGTGACCTTGCTGCTCAAGGCACCGTATCAACATCACGGAGACAGTTCACAGATATGCGAGCCGTATGTGGCGTGGCATTATTTTGTTAGAAAATGGCTCCAGAACGACGTGCCATGAAGGGTAACGCAAGCAGCCTCTGGATTTCATCAACAACTCGCTGAACTGTTAATGTTGTACGCATGATGACTAGGGGCGACCTGTTTTCATATAAGAGATAGCACTCGACACCATCACACGAGGAGTAATGGCTGCGTGTCTGTGTAAAACAAAGACTGATTGGGACCGCTGGCCTTGTTTCCTCAACGAAACCGATCGTCATCTACTGAAAGATTAAAGCTTGATTCATCGCTGGACACTACGCGATGTCTGTGCTGGCAGCCATCATGCTCGGCTACGACACCACTCCAAACGTCTCTGTCGATGTTGTGGGGGTTGTGAGCAAATGTTTTAGAGGTCGCGGTGGGCGTAGTACCACCTCTGACAAGAGCCGTGAGATGGTGGATGGTACCACGGGTGGTATGACTGTAGCACTTTGGATGGCGGACAATGAAGCCGTTGGGCCAGTTCGGGCCTGTCGCATAATCATTCGATCTTGCCTCCAGTTCGTATACCTTGGTCTTCCAGAGCCTTCATTAGTTCCTTGATTAAACCGATTAGTTCTTTGCAACAACCATTGCTGCCAGCACCTTTCCACAACAGTGTCCGTTCAGTGCAGGTGGCTGCCTATTGCACGGTATGACGAGCCCGCTTCGCACATCCCGAATATACGACTAAGTTCGAGCTCCTATAATTGCTTATCAGATCTTTGTCAACGTCGTAACGGCATCATTGGTTTCGTCTCCACGGAACTTCATCGCTGATAACGGGCAAAGATATACAGTCCACATTTATAACCTGTTTTATAGGATACCAGTTGCGCAGTAGAAACGTGCGCTATGAACGAAGTTAACAATCATTGGCCTTGCAAATTTAATGATTTGCATACTTAGTGTAAAGAAATTTGTATGCGAAATTTCGAGATGATCGGATTATTTTTTAGGTTGCTTCGGGGTTTTTTTTGTGCAAAAGAGTGTATATAAATAGAAATGTATTTTTCTTGAAATGTTTATTTATAAGAATGCATTATTTTGTATCGAATCAGAGATCTCCCCGCCCCCAGCAGATGACACTCTTAACTCTTAATTGCAGAACTTAATTAATTATTCATGCATTTGATATTATTTTCTTAATTTTTTGCGTCATTAAGAGTAGAAGAAAGCGAATCCTCACAGTGACTGCAATATGGCAAAATTGACAAGATCAGAATGCTTTTGAAAATTTATGTATCAAGACTATGCATTTATTTCTTACTCAAACTGTTCGACCTAATCGGAGGTGGAAGGTGTCTATTTGGACAGTCCGGAAAAGTGCCACTTAATTTAGACCGGAATTCAATGGAGACTGCAATCGCATAGCCAGCATATTATGTTCCCTATCCAAGCACATCTTAGAAAGAGAAAATACTCTGCCATTCCAATAGAAGAGGTCTTGAACAACATAAATGATATGGCAACAAAATGATTGCGAACATATCCTATATGACAGTCGCAATGCCAGAAAGCAACGTACAGAATTTTTTATCTACAGAGAATAATAATGTTAATTAAAATCACTAAAATTAAATTAAAGTCACAGCTATTCCATGCTGGTGCAAAATAAGCTCGAAACCAGAAGATAGATGTATTTATTCTATTCTTAATTTGGAAAATGTTCCTTACAGGCATGTTTCATGACTGTAAATAATTTCGTTCTCACTAAATAGTTTTGGAAAACACCAGAAATGGCGAAAATGAATTTGAATCATCTTTCGTTGGAGCCTGGTTCAGCCGGTCAGAAAAAAAATCCGAACATCGCTCGTTATTCCGAATCAGCAGGTCGTACAATCAAACCAAAATCAGAATTAGACTCAGATTAGTGTCCACTAGAAGTAAATATGCTTCTAATTTATATCAGGGGTCGTCTTCATATTTATTTGCTCATTATTTCCGAAAATTCAAATAGTAAAACTATTTTTATGTCATCATAAGAGTCCTTGTGTCAACATTATGCTAAGTATAAATTTATAGGATATTCTGAAAACAAATATAAGATGTACCAAAAAAAATAATTCGGAGACCGGCTCCATATTTAAGGTACTAAATGAAGATTACGCATATTTTACAGTTATACATTTCACTGATGTTACAGTTATACATTCATTGATGTGGCACATTCTTTACAAAATCATTTTAATAAAAGGCTTGTGCAGTCTAAACCTTATAGAATTTAGGGGATCGTAAATATCATTTTTAGAGTTAATATAAAATGATATTAATTTAAGTCACAAAATTTAGTGCCTCTGAGATGCCAATTAATTTTTCTTATAATGCTGTGTGAAAATAATTGGCATTTTTTTTTTCGAATTTTTCATAAATTTATTAATTTTTACTCAGACTAATTTAATTAGAAATTCGATAACATTTCTTTGACTATTGGATTTTATTTTTCTGGCACACACATGCGTACCGCATTTAAGGATTAAACGTCATTAATACATTTTTTTTTCTTTTTCTTCATGCTTGCCACAAACTGAAAAATTATTGATTAAACACAAACTAATTTGCAAAAAAAGTTTGATGATGAAAAGCTGATACATAAATACTTGGTACCAAGCTGTACATAAATACTTGGGACACCATTTTCCCTCACGTATTTCTAAATTTTATTGCCTGACTACTTTACGGCTGTCCAGGCTTCGGTCCCGATATTTTCTATGCTCACGACGGGCTCGGGAGCTTGGCCGCCATTGACGGTTCTTTGAAAGCCGTGATTGTTTGTTATCTGGGGAAATGTCGCCCTACTGGCGTCCGGGATGATCTGAGGCCCTGCCGGATCGAAGGACTAATTTACTGCTTTTGGGATGACCCCAGATGTCCGACTCCATAACATCGCCACTCTTTGTAGGATGACCTGGTCCTACCTGGTCCTATTCCTACATGTCTGGTCCTACTTTGTGCATAACGAAGTCGAGTTGTACTGGCTGAGTGTTTTCGTGTGGAGACCATGAGCGACGAGCCTGTCCGTGCCATGTGACCGTATGGCACCGCTGATATGCCGAAACAGCTTTATATGGAGCGAGTGTTACTCGCTAGGATCTTTGATCTCCGCTGGTCTGTTTGAAGACCCCCTTCGTCAACGTGGCTCGAGGTAAGCCTGTGAATTGTAACATCATTCCGAGCCCTGAGGTTCGTTCCCCGGCAATTTCAGACTGTAATTCTACCTCCAGATGTTGACTTAGTTGAATTGTGAGCCTAACTTCAAATGCATCAAATGGCGGCTAATGTTTTATTACGTTTATTTATTTAATTATGGAAAGAATAAAAATTGTTTATGTACAAAGCTTTATATAAAAAAAAATCAAAAATTCTATTTTGAATTTATTACGTATGCTCGCCCGTGATTTTGACCATACCAATAGTTCAAGAAACTTGATTATGAAATTTATTATTATTATGTAATGTTTTGCCCCTCTGATTTATTGCATTTGATTTTTACTGCCCTGAAGCTTGCGGCATTTGAATAAGGTATTTTTCGCATGGGCACAGTAGCGTTACTGATAAGTATTCGGCAGTTATCTGATTAACTCCATAAAATTAACGTCTATAATAAATAAGTAAATTGTCTTTAACTCAAAATTTTGTGTATTTATTTGTTTACTCTGCTTTACTGATTTTATATTCAATATGTGTGATGGAGATGAAGACGTTCTTTCAAGGTAAGGGTTTCAGTTTTAAAAGTTTTTTGATGGTTTGGTTCTTCTATGTTTTCAGGCAGGTCATTTTGGAGAATTACTCATCCGGACAGGAGAGTGAATCCAATGGGTTATTTTTGCGGCCTATTCGATCACTGGTTTTGTTGTGGTGCTGGTTCTTTCCCTTTTAAATTCCAAATTTCAGGAGGTCACGTCCCGCGCTTTAGCCATTTTTAGTTTTATAAAAATTGCTTCTTTTTTATCGCAAATCTATTTAGCCCAGGAGTCTGGAATATAACTGATATGAATGAAATATTCATTGATTTTACATAGAGAAGCAGACGATTTTATAGCATTGCCTTATTCTATTTTGAAGCATGGAGTTAAAAAGTAGTTTTACCTCCATGGTTTTAAGTGTTTATGTAAAATGAATAATTGTAGTATTCTGATAATTTAAAAAATATCACCGCTGAATGAAAGGAATGGCATAAAAGTGTATGAATGAAATATTTATATAGAGAACCAGCCGATTTATATTTCGATGAAGTCATCTGAATAAAGTTCATTTTTTTCGATGAAGTTTTAAGTTTCAAATATAATAAATTGTTGTAGCATTGTGATACTTTTAAAAATATTACCGCTGAATGTATCGCATTTTGGAGATGTTTAAATAAAATTACACTGCAGTTGGAAAGCGTTTCGTTATTAATGCTTTATCCATGTTTGATCTTTCTTGTTTCATGATGTATTAAATTGAGTTTAATTGCCGAAATAACATGGATATTTTCAGGTATTATATCCAATTTGCAATTTAATGAATCATCGTTTCATTTGGTAACTTAATGCACTTAACTTCCTAAAATTAAAATTATCCCTTTAAAAAGTCTTCAGCTCCTTAAAATTCCAAAAACAAAAATATCTCTTGAACTAAAATATCTCGCCGTTTGCAGCGAAAACACGATAATCTTAATTACACAGGACAATTTTTCCTTGCCGAAATTTCAGCAATTCCCCCCGTCAATCATACTTTAGGTCCTTCGTGTGTCCTCTCTAATACCATCAATTTCATTCCAGGAAACATTCTTCAGAGTTTTATTTTTCGTATAATTTGGATCTTTTATATCCCACCCCACAGGTGTTTGTAATTTTTTAAAACTTCTATTAATTTTTTTCCGTCACCCGATTCCAATGCAGTTGAGCTGCTTTAGATGTGGACATCGCCATCTTGAATGCAAATGAAAAGAATGAAGGTGGAGCGGAGTGATGTTCTATCCTATCGTCCTCTAATTGGTTCGAGCTCAGAAATTGAGGGAATTTTATTGGTCAGTTCGAAAAAATTAGTGGCAAGATTTTTCCCATTGAAATGTATGGTGTTGCTGAAAAATTGCTGGAAGGAATTGCTCCGTGTAATAACAAATTTACCTTAATATTTTCTGTAATTTATACATTATTTCTCTTCTTTCTTCATTTAAAATTCTAAAGATCAATATCCCTTTTTCGGAAATATTTAGCATAATATCGAGTCACTCCATAATATAAGCCAATGATCAAGTATAATATCATATCGCGACTGTGGCAGCCCCAAATACCGGAGCATTAATTACGTCATTTCCTTACATTATGACTGGGATTTTGCGCTTTTCATTCATTTTTTTTTGTGAGTTACGATTTGTTGTTTTCAGCTGAAATGTTTCGATATTATCACATCGCTGTATGTATAACGTTAATGCATAGGTTTGAACGTAAATTGTGCAAAGAAAAAATAAAAAGTAAAATATAAATTATCAGAAGAAAACAAAGTTTTGTAGTGTTCACTCCCACACAACAGTGAGGTACGCAAAAATATAAAATAAGTTTTAAGGACACACGGAATAGAACCAGATTGTGGGTGTAGTCAGAACGAATTCAAAACAATACTGTATAAATATTTTTATTGTGTAGTATATATTATGCGGAATTTTCGAATCTATTTTTCTGCCTAGTACAATATATGTAGCATAATATAAATTTTGGATAAAATGTGTATAGTTCTGTGATGAATTGAATCTGCCTACATCCTCAATTTGGTCCAATTTCGTGTGTGATTAAGATTTAGTTTTTGCTTTTGCCCGATCCACTGCTACATAAATTGTTTCCCTCTACATAACATTAAACAATTTTTTCTTCTCATGATTTATTCATTCACCACAAAATTATTGCAAACTATTGCTTTAGAAAATATTCTCTATCTTTATTGGGCATTACATATTGTTTCGCCTTTGATATTTGCACGATAAAATAATTTTCAAGAAAATAATGTTTATCCGACATTTGATGGGCAGTTTTCTGATATATTATTACACTAATATTAAGGAAGTTTCGAGAATACTGTTTAAGAAGAGAGCTATAAAGCTTTTAGCGTTAGAGGCCGTAAGTCCGGTAGAAAATGGGGTTATAACCCAGATTTTGCTATTTGTTTCTATCTCCAGAGGAAAAATCTGACAAAATATTGTTGAGATATTTTAGATTTATTTTAATAGATGAATTATACTAAGAAGTAAAATATAGTTTGTTTCTAATTCTAATATATTGTGTTTTCAATTCCTATTGAATATATTTTTGCTTTCCCTAAAATATACAGTCACTAGAAATTTATTAATGAGTCTTTATATGGTTACATTTGGTATGTACACATCATTTTCGATGGAATAAAGTATTTTTATTCTTTATCGTATACTTAATTCGTACAGTCGTACGATTTTGGGGAAAAATCAAAAGTGGTACTTTCAGAACCAAAAATATAACTCTTTGCTAAATCCCCGACCCCCTCTAGAATGCAGGACGCGATAGCTCAGTGGTTAGCGCTCGGGAATTGCACTCGGTAGGCCCGGGTTCGATTCCCGCCACTGCCCAAACTACTGCCGTGTTCACGCGAAGTAAAATCACATTAAACATATGGGTCCGTAAGTCCTTCCGAGAGGTTGGTATTAGGGGAAGGAGCGTACGGTCCCTGTGGATGCCTCCCCCACTGGGTTCCGGTCTATATTGGGTGGCACTTCCCGGCCGTCCAAACTTCCAAACCTACACCTTTCTGGTAGGTCGGACGGTCTGGGACTCAACAACAACCCTCTAGAATGCGATAGCATATTAGTCATCATCCGTCATCATCAGTCACTCAGTGAATCCATATCAGTCATCATTTAAGCCAGGGGTTCCAAAACTACAGCTTGTTGGTCAAATGTGACCCGCAGACAGATGCATGATTGAGGTAAGAAATGAAAATGAACTTAAATGAATATATCCTTTTATCACATTAAGAGCATCATGTTTCACATATACTACGCTGTTGTATATCTTCCAATGTAAAATATGCTGTTTTTACTGAAAATTAGAACAGTATATTTACGATAACATAGAGCTACAGTATATACCGTTTTACCTTCTCATTTTTACTTTTTCTGCAGATTGTTAACATATTTTTAAAAATTTCTTCCATAAACTAAATTTTATAATCTTAAAGGTTTACAAAAGAAATTGCATCGGGTTTTGATGCAACATATTTATGTGAATTTTGTTTTAATTTGTTTTTTCTTAAATCAGTGCTGACCAGCTCAAACTCAAGAATACTTGCAACCTATTTTAATGGTTGATATCGCAAATTTGGAGATCCGACTTAATGTTCGAGCAAAGGAAAAATAGTTCTATGTCCTCCAGTTACGTCGTCTGAAAATAATTTATTTGGAATATGTTTATCACATATTTTTATTCTGAAAAATAGTATATTTATTTTATAGTTCAATTTGTCACTTTTTCCACAATTTTTTAATATAAATTTCAGGTATTACTTTTTAAAAGTTGTTTTAGCCCAATAAATCTTTGAAACATTTTATGTAGCCCACACGTCAAAAAGTTTGGGGATCGCTAATTTAACCTATAAAGCCAATATCTATATAATAAAAGGCAATGTCTGTATGCCTGTCTGTCTGTCTGTCTGTGTGTCTTATACACTATAGGTTCAGCGACCGCGCATCGCAGAGCTACGAAATTTGGCAATTGGAGACTCAGGGAAGAGGGGGGGGGGAGGTGGCACGTGAAAACCGATTTTTAAAATTTGAATTATTTTTTTTTGTTATTTAACGTTTTATGCGATTTCGACCGTTTTTTCCCATTTTTCTACTTTTTTCTCCACCATCCAGACGTCGTAGAGAAGAAAAATCACACGACCGGAAAGAGCAGACAATTGCGAGTTAAAATATATCAACTTCAAATCTGAATTTCAATTTTTAATACTTTTTAAAGATTATAAAACAAAAGTCAATTTCGCCTAAAAAAAAAACGAACTTTGGTACTTAAATCTTCGCATCGAAAAAGTACTAATGATTTCGACTAATAATTTACATTTCTAGAAAGTTCAAAGACCTGGCTTTGTTACAAGCCCAATATGGTTAAGAAATAATTAAAAATGGCCGGAGGATCGAAATTTTAAAGAGGCAATGATTTTAAATTTCTCCGATAATTCTCCGAAGATCCGATTTTTCTCCCGTCGGTGGCGTCACATGTTTCCATGGAGACGGGCTAGAAAATTATGTGATAATTTAAATCATGGAATTAAGAGCTTAGCATATGGTCATTTTAAATCGATATTTTAATTTATGGATATTTTAAATGGATATATTAATTTTATGGGTGTTTTAAATGATATTACGTTATATTTTAAATGATGGAATTAAGACTTTAGCATATTGTCAAATTAAAATTTATTTTTTATGGTCATTATAAAATTTAAATTAGCGCGCCGGAATTAGTGCGCGGGAATTGCACTGAGTAGGCCTGGTTTCGATTCCCGCCACTGCCAAAACTGCCGCCGTGATCACGCGGAGTACGATCACGTTAAACATGTGAGTCCGTAAGTCCTTCCGAGAGGTTGGTGGTTGGGGAAGGAGGTCCCTGTGGATGCCTGCCCCACTGGGTTCCGGTCTAAATTGGGTGAATAAAAAGAAAGTAATGGAGATTGTCGCGGAGGGTGCGGTAGTCCAGTGGTTAGCTCTCAGGAATAGCACTTGGTAGGCTCAGCTGCGATTCCCGTCACTGCCAAATCTGTCGCCTTGTTCAGGCGGAGTACGATCACGTTAAACATGTCCTTCCGAGAGGTTGGTAGTAGGAGAAGGAGAGTATGGTTCCTGTGGATGCCTCCCCCACTGGGTTCTGGTTTAAATTGGGTGACACTTCCTGGCTGTCCAAATAGTTACCTATCATCCATAAGAAAGGTGTATAATTAATTATAACTATAAATTATAATTATTAAATTATAATTATTAAATTATAATTATTTATTATAATTAATTATAACAATACACATTATTTGTGAATAATATTGGTTATTTTTACTTTCCGTATATACATAATGTATTAGGAAAGTATTGTGAAGTGGTTGAAAATTCGAATTCGAGTTTTCGACGGGAGAGAACGTTTCAAACATCCCTTATCACGAAATAAATGTTTTTAAGGGGATGTCTATGTGTGTGTGTGTGTGTGTGTGTGTCACTGAGCCTGTGGAGAAGATATCTCACGAACGAATGGAGCGATTTGACTGAAATTTGGTACAAAAATCACAATCCGTGAATACTGGAAGCCTATAGTTTTAAAACAGAATCGAATGTTCAGAACCCCCTAAATTTGCGAGTGAAATTTTAAAAAATCATCAAAAACTCAAAACTTTTAATAAAGTTACGCAAATAGGCATTTCTTATGTAATTTTTTCTTAGAAAACGAGTGACCTTAAAATGCTTGTATGAACCGTTCTTAAGATATTGTACATTTTTCAAATAAATTTATCAAAAAATCCCATAAATTAAAAAAACTTATTATCTGTTGAGAAACATGTTCACTTTTCATATGTAATATCATGCGATAAATTGTGTGACATCATTCTCGTGAATCTAACTCGTTCCATTCACAAGAAAATCTACTTTGAGTAATACTTTTGTATTTGAACGCCAGTAGTCATTTATCCGTTGTAAGAATAACTTATTTCTCCGTTCATAACGCTTGGCGAGACTTTGGCGATGATTTTAGCGGAATGTCGCCAACTTGGCGACATTTTAAAATGTTGCCAAGTTAACGAAAATCTTGCTAAATGGATAAAAATGACGCTAAATCAATGAAAATGACGACTTATTGAAGAAAAATCAATATCTTGAAAGGAATATAAGTATCTACTATTAGAATAACATTTTTTTTGCTGCAAAAGTAGTAAATTTATTGCATTATATAAGGAAAGTCTTGTGCTCCCCACATCATATTTTTTTAATTAGTTAAGCATTTAATTGCGGTTATAATCTTTCAGAGTTGTTTCTGATCTTGTAAGATATTCATAGATCTATTCGCAGTATATTGCTCATGTCTATTTTCATTAGTGCTTTTAAATAAAAGCGTTTGTTATCCAGAAATTTTGACTTATTCTTGTATCCTGACAGTGAACTTTCGATTGCAGAGGATACGTTGTAAAATAATGTTGAAAGAAAAAAATTAACAGTAAGTGGAAAATCGTTCGTAATCCCCATATTCTTTTTCAAAAATTGTTGCTGAATTTATATCAGTCATCATCTGAGGTATATCTATAGCAGATCTCGAGAAATCGACGTTTCAAGGAAAATGTGCAATTTTTAATCCAAAGTGACATAGGAAGTGATACTTCAGAACAACTGGAGATGGACACATTTAATGAGTTTCTTTAACATTACGGAGTTTGATGCTGAATCCAGACCAGTCATTATCTTAGGCTGATTTATAATCAGTTTTGAGAAATATATCTTTTAAGAAACACTTTTGAACTATAAGTAGAAAATACACTGGAATTGAAAATTCTTAGTAAACTTTTCAACCTGATAACTGATCGTATAATATTTTTAATAGTTGCTAGTTTTCTAATTAAAGGTCTATGCATCTATACTAGGTGTAGATTATTTAAGATAGACCTAAACACCTTACGTGTAGAGATCTTATTTTCAATGAAGAAAAGCATAGCGATTTCGAAACAAGAGCCTGGTTATATATTATATGCATAGACATTTATATACTTACGGCTACAAATTAAGCAATTTATTGCAATTTTTTGTCTGATAATTACTTTTATACAGAATTAATTATAACACTCTATAAACTGATAATATGCATTCTAATAAACTTTTACTTAAAAATGTATTTAGGAATATACTACAGAATACTCATTATTTTTTAACAAATATAAAAATCTGGATTCGAAACAACTCAGTAAAGGAAAATGTTATGGTATTTTAGTATCCAAATCAAACACAATATGACCATATTCTTAGTTTCAGATCTTCTCTCTCGAACTAAGACTCCATTACTTAAAGGAGTCTCGTGGGAATCACATCGAACAAGAGCAATGAGGAATCTGGTGTTTCTCCGTTCGTAATTAGGTCTGTTTCTTTGAAATAGCAATGTAACAGCGTTTTATTATTATTTTTCCATCTTCTATACGGACAATGGAAGAGCTTTATTTTATAGGATACATGAAAAATATATAAATAGATGGGTCATTTTCTCTAAACGGACTTTTTCATCTTTCTTGTTACAATATATTTTTGTTCTATTTTTCAACCTTTTTTCTGCATAATATTTTAACATGGGTGGTTTAAACTGAAAAAAGAACAGTAGAGCAGTGATCATTTGGATGACATTAAATAGGATAGGCAAATTTTTATTTTCGAAACAAGTAAATACAGCATAACAGGAAAATTACACTTAATATAGGCAACAGCTTTATTAGTATGCCTATATATATCGTTAGAAAAATAAAAAATATATATTTTGCTTTCATTGTAATCTTATATTTAGAACTAACTTCTTATTTGTTTTATCTTCTAAACAGGAAATCTTATTTAAATGTAATTCACTTGTTCTAATGGCATTCCCATGTCTACCTAGAAGACAGGGGAATGACAAATCATGTGATATAACTTTCTGAGTATATGAGTTTTATTTGCATTTAAGTCTAACTTGTGCTATTTAGTTTGCTACACAAACCAGGCACAAATATATGTTAAAAAAATTTACTTTTTTATTCTGAGAAAAATCAAAGGGGCAGGTGAAGGACAAAGGAATAGAAATACTTACCCAAAATTGTTCAGTTTTATAATATTTCCCTGCACAGAATGATAGCTAGAACATAGTCGAATGGTGAATATGAACTTTAGTAGAAAAGAAAAATACTTTAATTGTATTTTATTGTCATCTATGTACAGAAAGAGGTGTAAAATTTTAAAGACAAGTGATTGACAAAAAAACTATGGGATAGTTGTAAAAAATTAATTTGAAATATTGCTCTAATACATACTGGAATTTTTATTACTGTTTGTATATAAAATTATCTAATTTAATATAAAACATCAAATTAAAAAAAAAATAAATAAAGGCTTGCAAATGAAGTTGTAATTTTATTATTTGGCTGTTGAGGCACACAATAGCATTTAAAAGCAAAACTAAATTTTTAAATATTAAAAATATAAATTGTTTCTTTAGCTAATGGGTGACTAATATGAACTACAGTATAGCAAAACTGATCAGTGTCCAAAATCAGTCAAAACTCATGCAAAATTTTATTAAAACACCTAGGACAAGTAAAACTTCCGTTTACAGAAAATGACCCAAATAATGTTTTTCGATTGACAATTATAACGGTAAATCTACCATTTGTAAATGGATAGACCTATAATAGTTTTCTAACTATACAGAGTTTGTGTTAAAATATATTTTTATGAAGGTATCATAGGCGTATTTCTGATTTTTATGGATTTACATGGTTTCAGCATCTCTATATACTAATCAGTTGTTTTACCAATAATGTTCGCGAATTTTGCAAAGTCCACTTCAACAATGAGAGCTCACAATTCCGCCACGGTAGCTCAACGGTACAGCGTCGGCAGGCCAGTTCAAAGATTCACAGTTCGATTCTCGGTTGGGGCAACAAGGTTCTGTACCATGGCGCACGAACAAATCAACCCTGTTGGTTAATGAAAAAATATCGAAAGTCTGAAATTGACTTTAGTACGACTAGCACGATATGACTAGTACGACTGGCCAGTTCAAAGATCCAGGGTTCGACCCTGTAGGTTTGTCAAAAGCAACACAGAGTATGACTAGCATGGATTCAGTGGACTGTAAGATATCGCCGATTTCAGATTGAGAGGATAAACACTACGCAGGGTGCTAACCTGGAGGATAAAAATAGCAGGAGCTGTTAAGTCAGATTGTCAGTTATACGCAAATCTGGCATTAGAGAGTGGACAATGCAGAGTTTACTTCGACAATAAGATATTGCAATTTCTCCCAAGTAGCTCAACGGTACAGCGTCGGCTAACTAGCTCGAAGACCCAGGGTTCGAATCCCGGTTAAGAGCCACACGATTTTGTAAGTTTTGGGGCATGAGATATCTCGAAATACTGAACTAGTGAAGCGAAGTTATATATGCAAATTTAACGCTATTAGCATATTCGTTATACTGATTGTCCCAAAGGACTAGAAACAGACAAACCTCAAATTTTGGTCAATTTTTCATGAAAGAATGAGAACAGCTATATAAAACAGAAAGTCCTTTATATCGTTCTTTCTGTTAATTTGTTTGTTCCGTATATAAATCCAGTATATACATCCGTATATAAATCCAGTATATACATCCGTATATAAATCCGTATATTCCGTCTATAAGTCGAGTTTCTAGACTCAGGGGTTGTCTACATATTAATAAAAATGCAGATGCAAAACATCCGGGACATTCGCAGACGATTTTTAGAAACATTATTTAAAACAAGAAAGATTAATCATGCATACAGCATTGATCATGAAACATTTTCCATTTACAATGCAATTTTATTTAAACATCTCTTAACTGCGATACATTCAGCAGTCATATTCTTAAAATTAACACAATATTACATTAATTTATTACATTTGAAAACTTAAAACTTCATAGAAAAAAATGAAATTTATTCAAATGACGTCATTGAAATCTAAGTCGCCTGGTTTAAACATCTCTAAAATGCGGTACATTCAGCCGTAATATTTTTAAAATTATTACAATACTACAATAATTTATTGCATTTGAAGACATAAAACTTCATAAAAAATGAACTTTATTCAAATGACGTCATTGAAATATAAATCGCCTGGCTCGCTATGTAAAAAGTGTCAATATTTCATTCTTACAAATTTATTCCATTCATTTCATTCATCACAATACTACAATAATTTATTTTATTTCAGAACTTAAAACCATGCAGGTAAAAGTCATTTCAATCTGTGTTTAAAACTTCATCGAAAAAGTCTGCTATAAAATCGTTTGTTCTATATGTGAAATAAATGAATGCTTCACTCATATCAGTTATATATTGCAGACCCCAGAGCAAAATATTTTTTGTATTAAATAAATTCAACAATTCTTATACAACTAATCCTACGTCTACATTCTGTCTGTTTACATTCTCCATAAGTGAAAATTAGACTTCGTTGTAGAAATAATCAAAGTTTGATGATCATTTAAACTCAAGCATATTATAATGGCGTGTTTCAGAATGTAGATGCACAGAAATTAAGCAAGCATAAAGCAGTTTTACGACGCATACGACACTAAATATAAATTAAAAAGAACTTTAAAAATCACGATATTGACGCAAGATGGATGCCATATTTTATTTTGAAGTGAGTCATGTGATCTCTTCATATAATATGGGTTTAATTATTATTTTAATTTTTATTTAAAAAACTATAGAGTATATTTGGCTGATATTATTTTCTTATTTTTTAAGGGATAATTTGAATATTTTCTAAAACTTTCGAAGCAATTTAGGAATCTTATATTCGCTTTAAAATGTTTAAAAAATTAGGTCCCATAGGGTTCATTGTATTTCATTTTTCAACTCGGGTTTAGTCCAAAACTAATTGGGTGATATTATTCATTTATATTCCCATAGGTCCCACAGACAACATACTAAAATTTCACTTTGATAAAGTCATTTTTACGGCTGTTATCGTGCGAACGGACAGACAGACAGAATGGACAATGTCATAAACACTTTTCATTTACGCTGTAAAGTGTTAAAAATGTGTATCTGGTTGCTTAGCGATGTATTTCAATTATTACTTTCCCTGTATAAGGAAATATTGGAATCGTGTTGAAAATCGGAACTCAAATTTTAGACGTAGCTACACGTTTCCAGCCCGCTAGAACGCGAAAATGCCATTTTTAGCGTGGCGTCTCTATGTGTGAGTCTATATGTTAAATTGTTTGTTTGTCTAGGACTCCATGTATGATAGCCCAAAATCTATTTTACAAAATGTTACAACATTTCGTAGATAATTCACTTAAATGTTACCCTGATGCTTACTAGATATTGGCCCGTATCAAAAAATAATAAACTGTGTTTTTGGCGAAATGGCCTACAAAAATTATCTAATGAAGTCTGTAATACGAAACTAAATATGAATAATTGTTTTTACTAAATGGTTGTTTTGTAAGTATTTTTACTTTCCTTATATAGATAGTATAATTTATTTGGAAAGTATTGTGACTGGGTCAAAAATTCAAATTTGAGTTTTCGACGGGATAACACGTTTCAAGCATCCCTGAGCAGGAATCAGACGTTTTTGAGGTGATGTCTGTGTTTGTGCGTGTGTGTGTGCGTCAGTGAGTCTGTGAAGACGATAACTGGCGAATAAATGAACCGATTCGAACGAAATTTGGTGCAAAAATCACAATCCATAAACACTGGAAGTCTATTGTTTTTATACGCAATCGAATGTTCAGAGCCCCCTAAATTTTCGAGTGGCATTTCGAAAAAATCGTCAAAAAATCAAAACCGCTAATAAAGTTAAGCAAATAGACATTTCTTATGTAATTTTTCATTAGAAAACTATTGACATAAATTTTAGAACTCTAACATGAACCGTTCTTGAGATATTAGACATTAAAAAAAATATCAAAAAGTTATATAAAATAAAAAATATATATTTCCTATTGAGAAACATATTCGCTTTTCATATGTAACACCATGCGATAAATTTAGCGACATGTCCGTGTGTGTGAAAGTATGTGTGTGTGTCAGTGATATAGTGGAGACAATATCTCACAAACGTATAAGCGATCCGAACAAAATTTTGTGAAAAAACATCATAATTAGTACATAATGGAATCCTATTGTTTTTGCATGCAATCGAATGTACAGACTCCTTCTAAATTTTGAAATGAAATTTTTGAAAAATAATTAAGAAATTAAAACATTTAATAAAGTTACTTAAATAATCATGTTTTATCAGAAAACGATTGACATAAACTTTAGAACGTTAGCATGAACCGTTGTGGAGACAATATCTCACAAACGTATAAGCGATCCGAACAAAATTTTGTGAAAAAACATCATAATTAGTACATAATGGAATCCTATTGTTTTTGCATGCAATCGAATGTACAGACTCCTTCTAAATTTTGAAATGAAATTTTTGAAAAATAATTAAGAAATTAAAACATTTAATAAAATTACTTAAATAATCATGTTTTATCAGAAAACGATTGACATAAACTTTAGAACGTTAGCATGAACCGTTCTCGAGATATTGCATATTTTTCAAATATGTTTATCAAAAAATCACATAAAATTAAAAATATATATATATAAACTAATATGAAATCTGTTCATCTTTCATTTGTAATATTATGCGATGTGTTTATTATCATCATTCTCGTAGATCTAGCTCCTTCCATTCACGGGAGACGACACTTTGGGTAATAGCTTTGTAATTTGACGTCATTAGTCGTTTATCTTCTATAAGAATAGCATATTTCTTTGACCATTAAGGCTTGATGAAATTTTAGTGTCGAATTTGGCGGAATATCGCCAATTTGGTGAGTTTTCGAAATGTCGCCAAATTGATAAGAATGACTTTAAATAAATGAAGATGACAACTAATTGATAAAAATTCAAAATTTGAATAAATTGATTAAAATTTCAATATTTACAATTATAAAACTCTACCATAAGATTTCGACTGTAACGCTTGACAAAATTCTGAAGGCGAAATTAGGCGGCATATCGCCAACTTGGCGAATTTTTAAACGTTACCAAATTGATAATATATATATGTATTGTTACGAAACGTATTGAAAGAGTGGGCTTCTTCAGTGTTACAATGTCGAAGCTCCTTTCGAGAAAATTGTACTCGAAATTTTGGAGCCACTACCATGAACTCTGAACACTAAAAAGTACATCCTAGTAGTGATGGATTACTTCACAAAGTGGTCAGTAGTTTTGGCATATTTCGAGAGAAAGCAAACTAATCAAAATGGACAAAACACTAACTACTCCTCTTCATCCTCAATTGAACGGCCTGGTAGAGATATTCAACAGAACGATACTTTATAATCTCTTTGTATTCGTATCCACAAACCAGCAACACTGGGTCCGTCACCTACATTTCTTACTGTTGGCCTACGAAGTGATGGCCACGAATCGACCGGCCATTCTTCATCAAACATGCTTTTGGGCCGAGATTTATGATTACCATGTGGCCTAATGTTTGGAAGACCATGTGTTGCTCCTTCATTGCCTGATGGACATGTGCAAAATCGTTAGGCACGGTTGAAGGAGGTTCATCGTTTCAGTCGTGAGAGGATCAGCATTGCTACCTATAGAAATAAGACCGGGGACGATGCCAAAGCTCATGAAGTACGATTCCAGAAAGGCGACAAAGTATGGCTGTTCAATCTTCGGAGAAGACCTGGATTTTAGCCCAGATTGCGGCACAACGAGAAGGACGATGCGTCATCAAGAAAATGATGAGTAGTGTCGTTCATCGAATCCAGAATTCATCTTTAATCAAGCCGAATATCATCCATATCGACAGACTGGCTACACATTTTGAACCACAGTAGATTGAAATTGCCCAACCTTTAGGAGGGGGATGTGTTGCGAACATGCAATATTAACTTTGGCATCTCCTCTTTCGTATGTCTCGAAAGCAGACGAAGAAACACAGTCTATGACGTCAGCATAACGTGAGTAGAGCCCGTTTGTCAGGATCAACAGCGCGTAGCTAATGAAAGAAGTCACTTTTTGTGAGCTGGCTTAGTGGGTATATAAGGTGTGGTGTAGGTGGTAGGTAAGGTGTAGAAGACCCAGACCGTCCGACTCGTCCAGGGGACTAAGAGCACCTATTTGGACGGTAGGTAAGGTGTGGTGTAGTTCTGAAAACGCGTCATTCGTTGCCATTATAGAGGAGCGATTTATTAGATTTGGAAAATGGATGTTTATCGGGTATTTGATATGGAGAATCACGTCAATTCGTCAACTCCAACGGAGAACTGAGACTTTTTATAGTCTCTCTATGGAAACTTCTGGAAATATCTCCATATCTCCCAAACAAATCGTTATTTCGTGAATCGTTTAATCGTTTTCGTTTCTGGAACATTCAGGAATTCGCCAAATGCCGCTGAACTGTCGATAAATTCCCAAATCTGGAAACCCTTCTTCTAACTGGAAAATTCTGGAAACCCTGAACTTACGTCATCCTCACGTCATGCTGACGCCATGGACTGTGTTTTTTTCGACTGTCCTTCAACACAGACGAAAGAGGAGGCGCCAATGAGAGAATATTGTGCGGTTGCAACAATACACACACACACACAAATATATATATATATATATATATATATATATATGTATATATATATAAATATATACATATATGTGTGTGTATGGGTGTGTGTGTGCGCGTGCGTATTGTTACGTACGCGCAATATTCTCTCAATGGCGCCTCCTCTTTCGTCTGTGTCTAAAGACAGGCGAAGATAACACATCCCATGGCGTCAGCATGCCGTGGGGATGATATATATGAATATATATATATATATATATATATATATATATATACCAATCAGACATTTCAATCAAATAATCAATAATTTTAACACTATTTGTAATAGCATTATTAAAGGAAACTCCAGCAAACGATGTTAGCATCTGAAACGTAGCTCGTTTATCACAGTTACCACAAAGGAATCAAAAACTATAAATTAATTAATCGATGAAATATAATAAAATAAACGTCTGTTTTAACTAATTTGCGTACAACTGGAATAAAAATCAGTGTGCCGGACATGATGACAGAGAGACAAAAGTACAGATGGACGCATGAATTTTATGTGGGCCCTCCCAAGATTACCCATAAAAATTTCATGAAATTCAGTGCATCCGTTTCCTCGTGATAATAAGGCAAACAAACAAACATACATATTTATATTTTAATTATAGAGATGCATTTTAATGTTAAATATTAAAACCACAGAGTTACGGTTCAGAGATAGAAAAATACATATTAGTTTAGATTATCAGAGTTTTTATCAGAGTTTTATCAGAGTGGTAATCTTTAAAAGCTCTTCACCTAAACGTTTTTGGAAAGCAATGCTACTTCTAAAACAATGTATTGGAGAAGATAGGAAAACAATAAGATAAACAATTCTCTTTCTCATTTATTCTCCTCCCTCGTTTCCGGAATTTCACGAACTATTACACACAACGATATTAAAGATTTTCTTCCTCAAAATACCGATGCAACACCCATTATCATGACTCATTCTATTGGACTGGGATTCATCTTGGTTATAGTCTTGTATAATATGAAATAAACCTAAAAATGTATAAAACATATTTGTACCCACATATATATATATATACCTACTAATGGGACAGTTACAAATTTATATGATAAAAAAGATTTTTTAAATTCAATATTAATAAAATATTACCATTTAATTCCTGCAACTCGAATCAATTGTTTAGAAATATTATATATAATAAACTTTTTAGAATTTGTAGATTATCAGATAAAAAATTTCATGCTTTGCACATTAATAACCTCAAAATTACCATTAAATTATATGAATATCCTGCATATTTAATAAGTGGTATAGTTAATAAGTTTCGATTACCCTAAAATACTTAATAATCTGTCCTTAGTATCTTATTTTAGCCATACATCTACATTCTCTTGAATATAAATTACAATATATTTTCAACTTTTTATTTTGCAACTTTTAGTGTAGAATATCACATTTCACTGCCTTTACGCAGTACTATTTTTTTTACTCAATTTGGCAACAATAGATCACTTTTTTAAACTTTAGCGAATGGCAGCATTGGTCTTGACATTTATTGCTCGTCATGGATGTACATTTGAGGTGTATTTTAAGGTATTTAGGTGTCCTATCCATTTTTTCAATCTTTATGCTTGTCGTCCAAATAACACAAGTTTATAGATAAAATCTATCTTGTGTTTCAGAAACAAGCATTTTTATGTTCACTTCGATTAAATATTTGGGCTTGAATAAGAATTTTTTCAAAATGAACATTTCTTAAGCCTAGAGCTTTTCCACGTAAAAGCTTTAATGCTTGATATTTTTGTATTCCTATTTCCGATTCCACTCCATTGATATTTGTTGATTATCTTTAGCTTTATGACTTGTAATATGTGTTTTAAGTTCCTCATTATTAAATTCCATTTTATTTCATTGTATTTTGTAGGCAAATTTTAAGATAGTTAGTGTATTATGAGTTACTACTTCCATTCAACCGGTGGATTTACAATTTTGATATTTTGTATGTATATATATAGCCAAATTAATTCTAAATATTCAAACTATTTTTGTATAGGCGTTTTATTCATTACGAGTTTTTAAGCTTGCCAGAAACAGGAAAGTTATACATTAAAAAATTAAATTGGAGCGTTTCTATAAAATAAATATTTTATTTAATAATATTATTATCTTAACGTCGAAACTTGACGTCTATGAAACATTATCTTAGTTAAGTTTTACCCCGTGTTTGATACTGTATGTGAACAAAATTATAAAATTTGAATGCCTATCATCTATAGTATCTTTATGTCATTAGTAGCGTCTTGAGTGTCTCTAAAGACAATCCGACCTCAAGCATTTTGCTAGCTCCCAGAGATAGAATTTGAAATCTTTCAAATTTACGGATGGTTTCCAAAGCGTCTAGAAATATTTTTATAAAACTTTACCACCTAAGGCAGCTAAAGGGGTATCGAGAATGAAAGTAATCGAAAATAACAACTCCAGTCATATAATATAGCAGGATTCAATAATTTTCAGAATTTGCCTCAAGCTAAAAGAAGATACATGTAGAACAGACCTCAGCCTGAATTTGCCTCAAGCTTCGAAATTGTATCCATCAATAGAAGATGATACGCATTCGAAGTCCAGTTCATAGTCACAAAAACCTCAAGTGAGGAACGTCTCCAAAAATGTGAATACCACCCATTACTGATATTAGCGTGGGGTTTCTACAATGCTATGTATGTGCAGTTATTATATTTTAGTACCACTAAAATATAAGAATTTTTAAGTATATTTAATAAAATATAATTTTACGTATCACATAGTCTATCCAGACTCCTTTGTGAACATGGGAGTATTAACGATGTCACACATGCATTGGTAGCTGAAATTCAAAGAACAGTTGCCTCGTCAACAACACATCCTGAGTCTACCAAACATCCCGCAATATCTTTCCATATCAAAGAGAAATCGAATAAGATAGATATACCAGCATAACAGATACCCGAAATTGAGCTTCCCATTTTTATAAGAAAACTTTGGTAAAAATTTGTTGCAAGAAAAGTACAAAAATCTGATGTGGATAGCACACGACTTTCCTTATACAATGCAATGACTTTACAACTTTTCCAGAAAATGTATAAAATCCGCGATACTGTGTTTTTATCGCTGAATTGTACATCTAGCGATTTTAGGGATGACAGCATGTAAACCTATTTCAAAGTATCCAATTATCTTATATTTCGCGTAATTCTAAAAAATAAATATCAATATTGATAGTCCCCAATAAGCGATGTAGTTTATATATTAAAATATTTTAATTATAATTCATGAATAAGCCGCCATTTTAATTGATTTAGCATCATTTTTGCAATTTTAATGAGATTTTTGTCAATCTGGGACGAAACATCGCCAAGTTGTCTATACTTTGCTAAATTGTATAATATCGTCCTATACTTTGCCCCAAGTTCGCCAAATGCATCACTAAATGTTAAAAACAAACGGAGAGAAGGGCATTTCTTATATACTAGAAGGTTATGCTCGCCATATGAAGAAAATCAGAATTTGCAAAACATTACTTTCCATATAGCATCATTTTTATCAATTTGGCGACATTATTGTCACTTTGACAACATTTAAATAAGTTGGCAACATCCAGCTAAATTTCTCGCCAAGAGTTATGGACGGACGGAGAAATGGGTTATTCTAATAGTCTACTCTAATGTTATTTTCAATATATTAAAGTTTCATCAATTGAATGTTTCACTTGCAAAATCGATTAACTCCACTTTCTGAATTCTATTAAATTTTAATATCAAAGCACTTGATTGACTCCTAACTGTATATATTTAAAACAAATTTCTTTAATAATAAGTATTAACACCACTAAATGACAACATTTTTTTAGCCATTGAATAATAAATAATTTATTTCAGAAGCCAATCTGATTAACTCCATACTCTAATGTATATAGTAATAATAACTGAAATTGTTTCAAAGTACAGAAATACGAGCTGAGTCAACTGAAATGAAATTTCTGGTAAGTGGAAATAGTTATTTGCCTAATGATTCACAATTTGTTATTATCGAATCTCAAGCGAAAAAAATTTAGAACATTTTTTCGCCAGATGATTGGTACAATATAATAACAAGAAAGATCAATCATGCTTAAAGCATTGATTATTAAACACTTTCCAACTTCAATGCAATTTTATTTAAACAAGTCTAAAATGCAATACATTCCCCGGTAATATTTTGAAACTTATCACAATACTGCATTAATTTATTATATTTGAAAACTTAAACCTTCATCGAAAAAAATGAACTTCATTCAAATGACGGCATTGAAATATAAATTGCCTGGTTTAAACATCTCTAAAATGTTATACATTCCTCGAGAATAGTTTTAGAATTATCATAATACTACGATAATTTATTATATTTGAAAACTTCATCGAAAACAACTGAATTTAATTCAAAGACGTCATAGAAAAAATAACACGCCTGGATCTCTCTATAAAAACAGGATTTCATTCATAACTTTCTCCCAATCATTTCATTCATCACAATACAATAATAATTTACTTTATTTAAACATTTTGTTTAAGACCATGGAGCTACATAAAATTAAACTCTATGCTTGAAACTTCATCGAAAAAAATCGTCCTTCTCTTTATGAAATCAATTAATATTTCATTCATATCAGCCATGCAGACTCCATGGACTAGATTATTTTGTGTTAAAAAAATACAGGAATTCTAATACAACTCATTCTATATATTTTGCTGTGTACATTTTACATAGGTGAAAAATAGGCTTAATTGTAGAAATAATCATATTTAGATGAGCATTTAAACTCAAATATATTGTCATTGCGTTGTTTCAGTATGTAGATACACAGAATTTAAGCAAAAATAAAGCATTTTTAGGGCGGATACAACACTCAATATGAATTAAAAAGAACTTAAAAATATCACGATTTTGAAACAAGATGGTTGCCATATATCATTTTGAAGTGAGTCATGTGATCGTTTTATATCATGGTCACGTGATCGTTTCATATAAGAGGTGTAATTATTATTTTAATTTTTATTTAAAAAACTACTGAATATATTTCGGTGAATTTTTTTTATATGTTTTATGGAACAATTTGAATATTAACTAAAATTTTCGAAGCAATTTATGAATTTTAAATCCGCTTAAAAAATGTTTGAAAAATTAGGTCCCATATAGGGCTCAATGTATTTCATTTTTTCGACCCGGGTTCAATCCAAAACTAATTGGGTGATATTATTCATTAATATTCCCATAGGTTCTACAGACCGTCTGAACAACATACTAAAATTTCATTTTGATTCATTTTTAAGGCAGTTATCGTGCTAACGAACAGACAGACAGACAGACAGACGGAATGAACAAAGTCATAACACTTTTCAACTTTGTTGTAAAGTGTTAAAAATCTGCAGCAGGTAGACCACTATGTCTGAAAAATGTAGACCAGACTTTATTGTATCCAACTAGTAGAACTGTGACAAGAGAAAAGAAGAAAGATATGATGGACTTGTTGAGATTTATTCCTCCTATTAAACATGATTATTATAAAAAAATTAGGACAAATAGATATGACTGGAGTCAACTAAAAACTAACAACTAACTAAAAAGACATCATTTATATTGCTGATGAATCAATTTAAGCAAAGTAATAATACTCGTAATATAATATGTAACAGTAACAGAACAATTATTAATAATTTTTGCTAAAATCTTTAATAAAAAATGTATATAATGAAGTTTTTCTGTAATAAAAAAGTAATTTGAAGACTGAATTTGAATTAATAATTTTCTTTCACTTGCCAAATCGATTAACTCCCTTAATCACGCAAAAATTGTAGTAATAACGATTACTCCAAGGATATTCTATCTTATACTTCCTATATGTCGTTAGATAAAAGATACATCTGCAGTAATACAGTCTACATCGTTTATTTGAATTTAAAATTTAAAAGGAATTTAAAAAACAATGTATACTATTTTATCATTTTTCTCAACTTTTTGTTTTATAAAGTTAATCGATTTGGCAACTGAGGCATTCAATTAATAGTCATTTTCATTGATTTAGCGTCATTTTTATTACTTTCCCTGCAATACATTGTAATGTATAGGGAAAGTATTGGAATCATGCCGAAAAACGCAAGTCGAGTTTTTGACGGATCTACACGTTTCGAGACCTCTAGAATACGAAAAAACTATTTTTAGCGTGACGTCTGTGTGTGTGTCTGTGTGTCTGTCTGTCTGTGTGTCTGTCTGTGCAGATATTGTATCCACTCTAACTAAAAAAGTAATTGACCGAATTTCATAAAATTTGGTAGGTAAGTCACCTGTGGGCGAATCTGGTGCTGATTAGTTTTGGGTACGATTCGGGATAAAAGAACCCGCCTTTTTAGCGAAATGGCCCCAAAAGTTTTATCCACTCTAGTTAAAAAACTAATGGACCGAATTCCACAAAATTTGGTAGGTAAATCACTTGTAGGACACCCTGGTGCTGATTAGATTTTGGCATGATTCGGAAAAAAATAACCTTCCTTTTTTTGCAAAATGGCTTGCAAAAATCGCCAAAATCTAAAATAAAAAACTACGTATGCCCAAATATATACATAAAATGCTTATTCAATACGTAATTTTTAAGGAAGAAAAGAACAAGACCAACCCCATTACACTAGACTTAGCCGTTCTCGAGATATTTTAGTTTTATCGTATTTTCTCTAGCCAGCTTTGAAAATATGTCCAGTTATCAAATGAGAACGAAAATTGAATTATAAGTCAATTAAATGTAAGTAAAATAAAGAGAACGTGAATATAAGTCTGCAGAGAAAGTCATGTGCTGCCCACATCGGATTTTTAAATTTGCAACAATTTCATTAATTTGGAAACATGTAAAAAATTCTCCAAGTTGGTGACATTCCGCCAAATTCGTCACCAAAATTTCGCCAAGCTTTATGGATGGAGAAATATGTTATTCTTAAAGCAGATATATGAGTAATGGAGTAGAAATAAAAAATATTAGTAATAAATGAAACGAACTAGATCCACGATAACGATGTTACCAAATTCATCGCATGATAGTACATATGAAAAGTGAACACACATTCCCCAATATTTAATATATTTTTTATTTTACGTGATTTTCAGGTACTTGTATTTTTAAAATGTCCAATATCTCGATAACGGTTTATTCTAGATTTCTAAAATTTATGTCAATCGCGTTATATTGAAAGATTGCAAACGAAATGGTTATTTACTTCACTTTATTAAAGGTTTTGATTTTTGATGGTTTTTTCGAAACTTCTCTCGAAAATTTAGGGGATTCTGAATATCCAATTACGATTAAAAACAACAGTCCTTCAGTATTCGCGGATTGTAATTTTTTTACCAAATTCTGTTTAAATCGCTCTATTTGCTGGTGAGATATCAGCTTCACAGACTCACTGACACATACATACACACACACACACAGAGAGAGACACATGCAAGCCATACACTCCTCCCATTCAATATTACTATTTCTTATGCGACATATCGCAATTAATCTACTTGCCACTGTACATTCTAATAAATAATGTATCAAGCTTAATACCTCAAACTATTTATCAATTTGCCCCGAGTTATAAATTTCTAGTCATACCATGAAAGAAAAATCTGATGTGGGCAGCACATGACCTTCCCTGCAGACTTATATCCACGTTCTCTTTATTTTAATTAAATTTATTTCACTTTTAATTCAATTTTCGTTCTCATTCGGTAACCGGACTTATTTTCAAAGGTGGAGTAGAAAAATACGAAAAACTAAAATATCTCGAGAACGGCTAGTAATAATGTAATGGGGTTGGTCTTATTTTTTTCTTCGCTAAAAATTACGTATTAAACATGCATTTAATGGATATATTTGAGCATACGTAGTTCTTTAGTTTAGATTTTGACAATTTTTGTCGGCCATTTTGCAAAAAAAGGCAGGTTATTTTTCCCGAATCGTACCAAAATCTAATCAGCACCAGGGTGACCCACAAATGACTCATCTGCCGAATTTTGTGAAATTCGGTCCATTAGTTTTTAGTTAGAGTGGATACAAGCATTTTCGGTCTATTTCGCAAAAATAGGCGATTTATTTTATCCCGAATCGTACCCAAAACTAATCAGCACCAGACTCGCTCACAAGTGACTTACCTACCAAATGTTTTGAAATTCGGTCCATTAGTTTTTTAGTTACAGTGGATACAAAATCTGCACAGACAGAGAGACACACAGACACACAGACAGACAGATAGACAGACACACAGACACACACACAGATGTCCAGCTAAAAATAGTTTTTTCGTATTCTAGAGGTCTCGAAACGTGGAGACCCGTCGAAAACTCGTGTTGCAATTTCCGGCATGATTCCAATACTTTCCCTATACATTACCATGTATTGCAGAGAAAGTAAAAAGGAATAGCTATATCTAACATTATGGGTCATACAATTCAGCTCCACCCCATCTAACTATAAACAAATTTTGCATTAATTGCATTGTTTAGAATCCGAATTTGAATAAAAAGCAGGAAGCACATTTCTCTAACTCCATTGTTTAAATATTCATATTCTGAATTTTTCAATTCGGATGACCTTTCAGTATTAACATTCCTATTCAGCTAAATCATGAAGAGGGTTCCATATCTAACTCAATGAGCTGAATTCTGTTTTTCGTTTAATTCTCCAGGCAATTACAATACGTTGTGGTAACTCTTTCGACTTGAAATCATGCACACAAAAACAGCTAAAAACGGCGAAAATTTGAGAGGCTATTTCTCCTGATAGAAAGGTTAATTTGAAAAACAGATTTCAGAATTGGATTCAACAAGGTCGTGTTATTGTACATGAATTTTTTCAACCCTCAGGGTTTAGTGCTTTGACATACTGACACTTAAATATTTATATTCTGAATTTTTCAATTGGGATGACCTTTCAGTATTAACATTCCTATTCAGCTGAATCATGAAGATGGTTTCTTATCTAACTGAATCAGCTGAATACTGTTTTTCGTTTAATTCTCCAGGCAATTACAATATGTTGTGGTAACCCTTTCGACTTGAAATCATGCACACAAAAACAGCTAAAAACGGCGAAAATTTGAGAGGCTATTTCTCCTGATAGAAAGGTTAATTTGAAAAACAGATTTCAGAATTGGATTCAACAAGGTCGTGTTATTGTACATGAATTTTTTCAACCCTCAGGGTTTAGTGCTTTGACATACTGACACTGTGATTTCTGAGAGGAAACAATGAATTATGCCCTTTATGTTGATTTTAAGTAGATGATATGCATATGTTTAATTAAAATATTCCTTTTCTTAAAGTGAAGTAAATTTATCATGCCTTTTAATAATTTAAATTGCAATTAATTAAAATATCACTTAGTTAATTATTGTATTTTACCTAAATACACCCTTTTGCAAAAAGAAAAAAGGAAACACCATGGAGAAAGTGACTGTTTTCATTGAAATTAAATATGCCTACAACTCATACCCAGGTAATGAAATGAATATAAAATCATTTTTCCATGTCCCCTCAATAGTTAGCAATTGCACAATGAGTTTTCAAATCAGTAATTGGTGAAACCCCCCTTATTGGCAATGCATGCTTGTATACGTGTAGGTAGGGAGTGATAAAGTTTCCTAATGTCACCATGCGATACATTCTGCCAGGCATTCCTCAATTATTGCTCCAGATCTGCTACATTTCGGGGTGCCGGAATCTGGTGGTCTAATATCTCCCGTACATGCTCGATTAGCGAAAGGTCTGGCGACCTTGCCAAGGAACAGTATAAACAGCATGGATACAGTCCACAGATATGCGAGCCGTATGTCGCGTGGTATTATCTCGTTGGAAAATGGATCCAGAATGACGTGCCATGAAATGTAACGCAAACGGCAGCAGGATTTCATCAACATATCGTGGAGCTGGTAAAGCTGTACTCAGATGACTAGGGGCGACTTGCTGTCGTAAGAGATAGCACACCATATTATCACGCCAGGGTCAATCTTCACATCATCACACCAGTCTGTGTGTCAGTGTAAAACAAAAGCTTATTTGGACTGCTGGCCCTGGTGCCACCACACATGTACCCAATGGTCATCTGCTAAAAGACTGAAGCGTGATTTATCGCTGAACACTATGCGATGCCAGTCTGCTGGCAGCCATGATGCTCGGGTACGACACCACTCCAAACGACTTTGCCGATGTTGTGGTTTTATGGGCAGACGTCTTAAAATCCGCCGTGAGCGTAAGCCCACCTCACCGAAGCGCCGTGTGATGGTGGAAGGTACCACGGGTGATATGGAAGAAGCTGTAGCATGTTTGATAGAGGACAATGATGCCGTTTGGCCAGTTAGGGCCTGTCACACAATCTTCCGATCTTGCCTCGCATCTTACGCAGTAGAAACGCGATCTAACGCAGTAGAAACGTGATCTTACGCAGTAGAAACGCGTGCTATGACCGACCTTGACACTCATCGGCCTTCCAAATTCAATCATTTGCATACTCGGTATAAAGGAATTTGCATGCGCAATTTTGAGATGATCGGTTTATTTTATAGGAGGTGTTTTTTTTTTTTTTTTTTTTTTTTTTTTTTTTTTTTTTTTTTTTTGCAAAAGAGTGTATTTATTTGGCACGATTGTTTTGATAATATCTTAAATCAGAAAACTAGAAAACTATATATCACAGAAAATTTATTTGACATAGTAAAAAAGTATCTTTACTTGCAGATGTTTGAAACAGTGATTCAGAAAAAATAAGCCTTCATTAATTAAATGAAAATGAATTAAATAATCGATATTTAAATCTATTAAGAATATGGCTCTGAATGACGATATTTTTCGCGTATTTTAAA
Organism: Amaurobius ferox; assembly: GCA_951213105.1. NCBI lineage: Eukaryota > Metazoa > Arthropoda > Arachnida > Araneae > Amaurobiidae > Amaurobius > Amaurobius ferox. Next base: position 37,038,628 of record OX578146.1, on the reverse strand, counting down.
AAAAGATTTACATCAATTGACTGGTATAATAAGGTATTCATATGGAATTTGTTTATTTTCTTGAATTATATGTAATAAGATCTTAATTAATAATTTGATATTTAATTATGAGGAATTATTTTTCTAACTGTATTTTCATTATTGCAGTGTTATTCCCTTTATTGAGTGCAATAATTGGTAACTTTAATTTATACCAGGTGTTTTATTTCAACATTAAAGCTATATATATAGTAATCTTTACAATTTATGTTTAAAATAAAATTGGAAAATAAATATCAGTTATGAAATTATCAGAGCTTATGGTATACTAGCTAGTTTTGCTATTTTGTACTTCCCTATATGTATAGTAAAATGTATAGGCAAAGTATTGTAACCATGTATAAAATTCGAATTTGAGTTTTGGACGGGAAAACACGTTTCAAGCATCCCTGAACTCAAATCCATCGTTTTGAAGGTAATGTCTCCGTGTGTATATGTGTATGTCGTGAGTTTGTGGAGGAGATATCTCACGAACGAATGGAGCGTTTCAAGCGAAATTTGATGCAGTAATCACAATCACTGAATATATGAATCCTATTGACTAACAACGTTATTGAAAGTTCGGAAAAAGCCCAAACTTTTGAAAGAAATTTAAAAAAAAATCATCAAAAAATCAAAAATATCAAAAATGTTACCGAAATAAGCATTTCTTATGTAATATATTATTAAAAACCACTGACATAAATTTTAGAACTCTAGTATGAACATTTTTCTAATTATTGAACGTTTTCAAATAAATGTATCTCAATTCACATAACATTAAGAAATATAATATATATTTTGTGAAATATGTTCATTTTTCATATGTGTTATTATGTGATATATTTGTTAAAGTCATTCAAGTGGACCTAGCTCGTTCAATTCCGGACAGAAGATACTTTGTGTAATAGTTTTGTATTTTGACACCTAAGAATTTGTCAGTTATGTATAACAAATCCGTTTCTTTCCGTTTGTTTGTAACGCTTGGCGATAAAATTGACAAACTTAGTTTCAAATGTGGCAAAACATTGCCAACTTGGTGATATGTCGCCCCAAATTAACGAAAATATTAAAATTGCAAAAATGACAATAATTTAACGAAAATGACGTCGAGTTGTTAAATTAATTATTAAAATGTTTTAATATATGGACTATATTGCTTATTGCGGATGCAATCAATATTGATAATTGTCAATTTAGAGTTGCGTGAAATATAAGATAATTGGATACTTCGAGATACTTGTACATGATGTCAGCCAGAAAAGCGCAAAATGTACAATTCAACATTAAATATATTGTGTGTAGACATCATCATTATACATCATTTTTTTGCTGTGAGAGAAGTACAATCTCATTGCAATAAGCAGTAGTGGCCAAACTTCTGGAAACCTTTTGGGAAAACTCTATTTTTGAGATTTGATGATTCATAACACCACTTTTTTGTACCATTACCATAAAATTATATATCAATGGAAAGATAATTTAATAAAGATTGTAATGCAACCACATTTATGAATTATTTTTAACAGGACATCATTTATGAAGAAGAAATGAAATACATAGAAAAAATGAGATATACAAAAATTCTCACCATGTCAGTTAATAGTTAGTTGGGTAAACTTTAGTTGCCTTAATTACGGCCTTATAGCATTTCCCCATCGAGTGAACCAAGTTTTTTAGTTCTGCAGCTGTTGTAATGTGAAACCAAGAATGAATTATTGGTTCTGTTTTTTGGGTTATATTGATGGATTGCTTATGACTAACAAGTTTCTTTAGTCGGCTCCATATATTTTCGACGGAGTCTGGGTTATTCGCAGGAAATTCCAGCAGTTGAATATGATGAATTTAAAGCCATTTTTTCTTTAGTTCCACAAATTTCTTAGCCGGTTCCATATATTTTCGACGGAGCCTGGGTTATTACCAGGAAATTCCAGCAGTTGAATATGATTAATTTAAAGCCATTTTTTCTTTAGTTCCACAAATTTCTTAGTCGGCTCCATAGATTTGCGATGGAGTCTGGGTTATTCCCAGGAAATTCCAGCAGTTGAATATGATGAATTTAAAGCCATTTTTTCTTTAGTTCCACACATTTCTTAGCCGGCTCCATAGATTTGCGATGGAGTCTGGGTTATTCCCAGGAAATTCCAGCAGTTGAATATGATGAATTTAAAGCCATTTTTTCTTTAGTTCCACACATTTCTTAGCCGGCTCCATATATTTTCGACGGAGTCTGGGTTATTCCCAGGAAATTCCAGCAGTTGAATATGATGAATTCAAAGCCATTTTTTGTTTAGTTCCACAAATTTCTTAGCCGGTTCCATATATTTTCGACGGAGTCTGGGTTATTACCAGGAAATTCCAGCAGTTGAATATGATTAATTTAAAGCCATTTTTTCTTTAGTTCCACAAATTTCTTAGTCGGCTCCATAGATTTGCGATGGAGTCTGGGTTATTCCCAGGAAATTCCAGCAGTTGAATATGATGAATTTAAAGCCATTTTTTCTTTAGTTCCACAAATTCCTTAGTCGGCTCCATATATTTTCGACGGAGTCTGGGTTATTACCAGGAAATTCCAGCAGTTGAATATGATGAATTTAAAGCCATTTTTTCTTTAGTTCCACAAACTTCTTAGTCGGCTCCATAGATTTGCGACGGAGTCTGGGTTATTCCCAGGAAATTCCAGCAGTTGAATATGATGAATTTAAAGCCATTTTTTCTTTAGTTCCACACATTTCTTAGCCGGCTCCATATATTTTCGACGGAGTCTGGGTTATTCCCAGGAAATTCCAGCAGTTGAATATGATGAATTTAAAGCCATTTTTTCTTTAGTTCCACAAATTTCTTAGTCGGCTCCATAGATTTGCGACGGAGTCTGGGTTATTTCCTGGAAATTCCAGCAGTTGAATATGATGAATGTAAAGCCATTTTTTCTTTAGTTCTACAAATTTCTTAGTCGGCTCCATACATTTTCGACGGAGTCTGGGTTATTCCCAGGAAATTCCAGCAGTTGAATATGATGAATTTAAAGCCATTTTTTCTTTAGTTCCACAAATTTCTTAGTCGGCTCCATAGATTTGCGACGGAGTCTGGGTTATTTCCTGGAAATTCCAGCAGTTGAATATGATGAATTTAAAGCCATTTTTTCTTTAGTTCCACAAATTTCTTAGTCGGCTCCATAGATTTGCGACGGAGTCTGGGTTATTCCCAGGAAATTCCAGCTGTTGAATATGATGAATTTAAAGCCAATTTTTGCAGACAAGAGCAACATGACAAGGAGCTGAATCCTGTTAAAATAGATCCTGTAAAAATGTTTCATTTTCTTGGAAAATATCACGTGCTGAAGGATGCAGTTTGGGCTCAAGTATTTCATTTATGTATCTTTGGTCATTTATTATCTCATTGATCATGGAAATTCTGCCTACACCTCTTGATGTTATACAACCCCAGATCATAACACTAACTAGGAGTTTCACGGTTGGTGTAATGCAATCAGGATGAAAATCTTCTCCGATTCTTCTCCTAGCGTATTTTACTCCATCACTACCAAACAGGGAGATTTTGGTCTCATCACTCCAAATTACACTGTTCCATTGTCCAGTTAACATGGGTTTTAGCTCAGATTAATCTTCTCAACATTTCTTTGATAGATAAAAATTACTTTTTTTTGTGGAATTCTAGCATTAATGCTGAATTCTTGAAGTGTGCGCCGAAGAGTCCTTCTACTTAACTTCACATTGCATAGCGCCTTGTCACCTTATATGCATCGAGATAGTTTTCTTCTGTCACCAAGACAAAGATTCTTAATTCTTCTATCATCACTTGCTGTTGTGCATCTTTTCCTGGCTTTACCAGTCTGGTTTCGTAGTGACGGAGTCTCCTTATACATCTTCAAAAATTTAGAAATATCACCTTTGGTTAAGTTTTCCCCAATATTTCTTCTAATTTCTTCATAACTGTAGCCTCATTCATTTAATAGTACTATTTTGTATCACTTTCTGTGTGACCAGTGAACTCTTTGCACCATTTCTTTAATTTTATTATGTTTTACAATCTCACTAAACTAAAGGAAACACAAAAAACCCAATCAACTTGATAGCAATCCCATAACACATTAATAAATGCCCTGTGACCTATTGGCTCATTGCCAAAACAAGATGACACCTAATTGGCTCTCTAAACACTCATGCGCATTGGCTACATTCAAATGAAGGTAAGTTATTTCATATAATCCTAAGCAAATCGTGCTTATTTTTCCTGGTTATTTGGCTATAACTTTTGACAGAATACAGGTAATTGAACAAATGATATAGCATTACAAATTTGATTGAATTATATTTCCATTGATATATATATATATATATAATTTTATGGTATTGATACAAAGAAAAGTGGTATTATGAGCCATCAAACCTCAAAAATACACTTTTTCCAAAAGGTTTCCACAATTTTGGCCACTACTATATAGGAAAACTCATATGCTGTCCATATCAGATATTTAAAAAAGCTCCGTTCTTGCAATAGCTGTTGATCGTGTAATCACCCTAAGCGTGGACGCGCACATGGCTACAACCCACCCGCTACTGGAACATAATGCACTCTAAGTATGCAGTTAAACACCCCGTCTCTAGCTACTTGGAAGAATACGCTGTTACGCCAAGTCTATTGTATTTTAATACTTTCAGTATCTGTCTAAAACGAAGGAGGTTAATAATTTGAATTTCTATTTTTATTCTATTCAAGATATTCTTTAGAATATATTTATGATAATAGAAAAAAATTCTACGCATCAAAAATCTAAATCATATCTTTCAAATTCACGAAATAACATAATTATAAGTTTAACTCTCTTCTTGTCTAGCCACTTTGTTCAAAACTATATTTTGTCAGCAAGTAGATCACAAATATACGTCATTCATCAACCAGGTTCAGTCGCAAATGATATGCATGCTCCACCTTACGGGTGAAAGAAGTATTATTCAGATCGTTATTAAGAAAGTAAACTCCTACAGATCCTTTCAGAAATTCAGAAAAAAATCAGACATGACACAATTGCTTTTATTAGTTTTCCAAGATATCACTCCATAAACAATTAGAATCGTGCAAATCTTCAATTCACGGACGGGAAAATTTAAATACCAAATAAAATAACATAGATATGTCGTGAAGCATTTTAGAAAACTAATTTAAAAATTACATCTTTGTTCATCGAATTCCATTTGCAGTTCCTTGGAGAGAACTTTCTCCAGTTTTTCATCACTAAAGAACCGATTTGTGCGAATTGCCTGTTAAAATAAAATATTTAAAATATTAATTCTAATAAAAATAATTCCTGCGAATTATCTTAGAACCTGAACTATCACTATACTTAATTAAGTGATTTTTTGATGCTAATTTCAAAAAATGAACTTGAAATTCCTTTAACATGTCAAGATTTTTCACAAATTGAAGCTGAAATCACTTAGATTTTCTATATTAGATATCTCTCTTTTCAACATCCAACAAAAGTCCGCCATCATATTTTCTTTTCACTTCACTTTGTATATTATTTCCATATTTTCAATATTCTGATATGATATTTTCATCGTGTTCTTTGGAAACTGATTCAAGATTCTTTGGAAAGTACTCTATGTGTGAATGCGAAAATTGCAATTTAACACTCATGTTGCAACCAGAAAGGAGAAACTTTTATATATATTATACTACTCCTTAATTATTTCGGTCGTTCTTATTTCCAAAAAAAACTCCCAATTACGTTTATTATGCTTAACTGTGCATGCGTTTCACATTTTTAGCACTTTACAACAAAATTGAAAAGTGTTTATGACTTTGTTCATTCTATCTGTCTGTCTCTCTGTCTGTCCTTTAGTACGAAAACTGCCGTAAAAATGACTTAAATTAAATTTTAGTATGTTGTTCAGACGGTCTGTGGGACCGATGGGAATATAAATGAATAATATCGCCTAATTAGTTTTGGATTGAACCCGGGTTGAAAAAATGAAATACATTGAACACTATGGGACTTAATTTTTCAAACATTTTAAGCATATTTAAAATTCGCAAATTGCTCGAAAATATTAGACAATATTCAAATTATCCCATAAAGTATACAAAAAGAATTTCAGCAAAATATATTCAGTAGTTTTTTTAAATAAAAATTAATATAATAATTACACCTTTTATATGAAGCGTTCACGTGACCCATTTCAAAATGAAATATGGTATCCAACTTGTCTCATCCAATTTCGATTATTCCTACAACGAAGCCTATTTTTCACTTATGTAGAATGTAAACAGCAAAATATGTAGAATGAGTTGTATAAGACTTACTGCATTTCTTTAACGCAAAATTATTTAGCTCATGGAGTTTGCTGATATGAATGACATATTCATTGATTTTACTGAGAGAAGGATTAATTTTTCGATGAAGTTTTAAGCATAGAGTTTAATTACTTGTTCCTCTATGGTCTTAAATTTTTATATAAAAAAAATTATTATAGTATTGTAATGAATGAAAATAATGGGAAAATGTTATGGATGAAATGCTGCTTTAATAGAGAGAGCCAGGTGTGTTATATTTCAATGGTGTCATTTGAATAATTTTCAGTTGTTTTTGATGACGTTTTCAAATATAATAAATTATTGTAGTATTATGATAATGTTAGAAACATTACCGAGGAGCCAGGCAATTTATATTTAATTGACGTCATTTGAATGAAGTTCTTTTTTTTTCGATGAACTTTTAAGTTTTCAAATATAATAAATTAATGTAGTATTGTGATAATTTTTAAAATATTACCGAAGAATGTAGACATGTTCATTTTAGAGATATTTAAAAGAAATTGCATTGAAGTTGGAAAGGGTTTCATAATCAATGCTTTATGCATGATTGATCTTTCTTGTTTTATTGTACCCTCAAACTGACTATCCCTCATCATATTTTGAATATAAGGCCCAACACAAAGCATTTACTTAATTTTGGCAGCAGTTGCAAAAAGAAACATGCTACAAATATGTGTACAGCAATCACATTCATTGTTTAAAGCTTTAATAAATGGTTGTATTATCTCTAATCCCTCCAAAATATTTTTCTCTTGTATGTCATTTCCTAAATGCTATTTGTCGTTTGATATACACTACGCGACAGCGAAAATGAGACACAAAAAAGGTGGAGCAGAAAGTGGTGGAAATGGGTAAACAGAGAGAGACAGCAACGAACAATAAGTGATGTTTATTGCAGCAAGATACACCTATACATTACCTGTACATACACCCATACATATATATGATACACCTATACACCTACACATTAAACTGGAGCGATAACACAGTATGATCAGTAGGTGGTAGGACCACCACGGACGGCGGTATAGGTAGCAACACGCCTAGGTACAGAGTCAATGAACGAGCGGATAGTGTCCTGAGGGATAGCTGTCCATTCCTTGCCTACCATTTGCCAGAGTTCGTCTTTTAAACGCGACGGTGGCAGCGCACTCAAGAAACGTTCAATCACGTCCAATGCGTGTATGATTGGTAAAAGATCAGGGGAGACTGGTGGCCAGGGAAGCACCTGGGTACCTTGCAGGGCATGTTGCATGATGCGTGCCGTGTGTGGTCGGGCGTTATCCTGCTCGTAAATAGCATTGGATACCCCTTGAAGGAAAGGTAATGTCTCGGTTCAGACTCTAACACGACGGCTGCCATTGCTAAAATAGAAGCGTGACTCGTCTGAAAACGCCTTCCACGTGGCTCTATCACGTCCGTGGCTCAACGATGTATATATATATATATATATATATATATATATATATATATATATATATATATATATATATATATATATATAATTAAAAAAAAAGAAATTAAAAGAGAGAGAGGTGCGCTTACGGGGAAGTAGCAAGGTCAAGGGGGATTGTGACCCCTTTTCCTGGTTGAAGCATGCTTTCAGTCCCGGGAAACACTCCCAGAAACCACTAAATGCCCGAAGCAATCACCATCGTGAATGTGGGAAAAGAAGAATCCCTAGAGGAACACTAAGACCAGAAAGCGATATAGAAGTTGTAAATATGAAAATGCATTGCGAAAATTGCAAAAATTACATGTCAATACTGTATCACAATACCCGTCACAATGCACGTCAAAGTCCAAACAGTATCTAAAATAAACACGTAAGAATAAACGCCATTATAGCGAGTACCGCAGTCACAGTTACAGTGTTTATCACACATTTAAGGAATACGTGATAACCATTAATAATTTTTAGAGCTGCATATGCGCCTAATTACTATATGCTTCTATATTTACTATTATCATTGCTCTTAGATTGTTTTTCACTTGATATATATAAATATATATATATATATATATATATATATATATATATATATATATATATATATATATATATATATATATATAGTATCAATGAATTAATTATTTCTACAATTCTAATTGCTGACATGAAAAAGAAGTGATATCTTCGCATTAAAACAAAATAATTTTAGTTTTTATTTTTAATTTTCATAACTTTATAAATCGATCTGTTGAATTTATGATATTAAGTTCCCACATTTTTTCTTGCTCACACCGAGTGAATATTGAGAATGAGACAGAACAGCCACTGAAGCGAAGGATGGGCGATAGCTGTTAAAAGATTGTCCACAAAAATGTCCCTACTTTTGAAGTAGTTGTTTTCCATTTTGCTGTCATGTTATTAACAATACAAAACGGGAAGTTTTGATTGCTATATATTGCTATGGGTTTCATATGACTCATAGACAGGGGGAGTAAATTCTCGAACGTCGTGAAGTCGCAGAATGATTTTTAATTTTTTGCTCTAAACATACTTGTGGTTAAAATACTCTTAGTTTTTGAGATTTTGCTGTGAGTTACAGAGTAATTTTAATCAGAGGTTTTCCTCTAATCCCGGGCAACATTTTCGTAATAAAAACAAAGTGTTAATAACAACAACAAAAAAAAGAATGGTGCCTGTTTGGAAACCCCCATTCCATAATCAGATTTGTCTGCAATTAAATAACAATTTAGTGAAGTGTTTCTTCAACTATATTTTACTAAGTAACCATTATTACGACCTAAAAATAAAACACTCAAATGTATCAAATATATAAATCACACAGTCAGGTGATACCGCCTCTATTTGGGGTGTGGCACATGAAACCTTGCTGCTGTTCGGTCAGTTCAGAAAATGACCTCCGCCCTGTTGTCCACACCCTCTTCAACATAAGTGAAGAAACAAAGACGATTAGTAGTTTTTTTTTCCATTTTGCAGTGGTAACAAACTGAGCAGAAGACTGGAGATAAAAACTCTCACTGTCATTAGCGCGTCTACATTTTTTCAGACTCCTCAACTTTGTTTTGATTCTAATTAAGCAAAAGTGCTCGGTCAAGAAAATCTAAAAAATGAAGCTTTTAAAGAAACCAAATTATGCAGGAAAAGTGGTAACCTTATAAAAAATGTATTTCGTACTTTATTCTATTTACCAACTTAAAACAATTGTTTTGTTTGAAACAATATAAGTAGTTAGTTAAATGTCTTGATCAGTTTCAAAGGCTTAAAAATGTCCCTTTTCATCAAATTAAATAAGATAAAGCAGCCACTGAAGCAATAGAACAGAGATGGCTGTTAAAAGACTGTCGACAAAAACGTCCCTACTTTTGCAGTAGTTATCTTGCTCATTTTAGCCTTTGACAACGGTTGCTGCATTCAATGAACTGGTTATGCAATTACTAATGCAATTACAATGTAATTTTACTAAAATATTTTATTTCTATATTGTAAAATAACACTAAAGCATTTTATTTGATGTTGTGCTTGAAATATTTATATACAGAACGTGATATTTTGGGGATAACACTGAATTTATTAACGTTTGGCATCCTCAAATTGGTATTTTTTATTTTAATGTTATTTTGGTGTTGTATCTATGTAATGAAACATTTTCTAAATTAAAATTTAACGAAACGTTCTTTTTTTAAGGAATTTTTTCAATTGATCATGTGCATTGATTGTTGACTGTACCTTAACCTGCATTTAAACCCCTTTACTATGTCGACGCGGTGGTCGAGCGGTCAAGCCGAGCGTTTCCAAGCGATCGTTCGACCGCCGCGTTGTGCGTTCGAGGCCCACGTAAGGCATGGAGGTTGTGTTGTTGGTCGCAGTGTGTTCTGCCCCCCTCTGGTGCGCCTGGGGCAACGTCCAAGGACGGCTAAATCGTTCACGTTCCTGGCCGATATATAGGCGAATTATGGAAGTCAAGTGCCTGGCCATTTGATAAAAAAAATAACCTTCTATTAATTCATTGTATGAAAATAAGAACAGTATAGTTGAGTTGCTTATAATTCTAATTGTTTATCTGATCGGGTCTTGGAGGTTTACTGACTCATAAATGTTTCTGTTTCTTAAGTTATATTTTACTCATTTTACAATTATTTAGGTTTTCAATATTGTATTCCATAAACCTTATATTCCATAGTCGTGGTTAAAAATAGGCCAACGTTCGTTTTCTTTCAGTTTTAGTAATTTAAATTTATTTGAATTTGTTCTTTCAGTTTTAGTAATTTAAATTTATTTGAATTTGTTAAATTGTAATTTCTTTATTATCTTTGATATTTATTTTCCTTTAATACAAAACTTTGCCCCTTTCAGTTGAGGATTTATTTATTTATCGCGATTTTTTAATCAAACCTAATTTCAAGCATTTATAAAAATTCGTTTTCGGCCGTTTTTAAAATTCACACTGTAATTTCATATTCCAAATCTTTCCATTGCATATCGTCTAATTTTCGTTCATTTTTGCTAATTGTTTCCTTCTTTAAAGATTAAGGCTATTTAGAATTTTCTCATTGGCTGCCGAGTATTTTTAATATCGTCTGCCATGATATTTTTATTTTGGTTGCACAAGTTTTGATTTAATATTAGGCAATAGCCTTTGGATTATAAAACTTCGTGTTTGCAAGTTCTTTCTTGGACTTCACATAAACATGTAGAGCCGAACATCCTAGAAATCAGCTGTCTGCGGCTCCGTAGGATTTTGCTCCTGAAACAATTAATTCCATCTCACCGAGTTAACTTTTAAAAACGCTGATGTTGCCCATTTATTTCAACCCCAGATCTTGCTTTGAAATTAATCAGTTTAATTTAGCAAAATCATTTGTAGATATTGCGAGTTTTTAGCAGCGTTGCATAAAAGTTATTTTCAAAAGCAGAATCTAAATGAATGTTGCGTTTTCGGTATTCCGGCGAAGTTATGTTTAGTTTTCGACATCGATTGTAAGTTTTGTAAGTTTGTAAGTTTTGAGCTTCCGGAAAAGTTTGATCATTGTTCTTTAACGTCAGTTACGTACAAAATTCGTATCTTGAGTTCTTTTATCAAGAGTTTCGTAAAATCATATCCAGCTAATGGAGCTTGATGACGCGCGATTTTCCCGAGTGGGTAGAGTGACATATATTAGTGGTTCTTAAACTTTTTGCTCACAAGACCCCTCTTTTCACATTTAAATGCAGAGAACTCACCGCAAAGGGTGGTTGTAACTGATGACAAAAAATATTTATTTTCTTAAAATCAGTACTAACAAATATAATAACAATATACAACAATACTAGAAACTATATTTAATTTAAATTCAATACTCATAATAGTGATTACTAACAGATTTATATTTTATTATAAAATGCATATCTTATAATAAAAGTTAAAACCTATCATCGGTACGTCTTTGGCAAAATATAAAAAAATAATTACAATAAAGTAATAGCTTAAAATTCAAATTTACCTCCCAAAAAAGAAAGAAAATTGAAATTGCAAATTTATTGCTACAATAAATTGATAATTGGCTTAATTTTAATCATTGCAGGTTTTATAGCAATTTCTATTTTGCCAAGACGAGATCAGTGTTTTGCTTTTATGTGAATCATTGTCAAAAATGCTGATTCACATAAGAAAGTGGTGACAAATAGAAAGAAAATTTCCATTGTCAATTAGAGAGTAGAGGATATCTGTTTCCACACTAAGCCAAGTATTCAAGGTTTGCTTGTCGAGCTGAATTACAATCACATACTTGATTATCTAATTAATCTTCTGACGAACGTTATTATATCGCAACTCTTCCCATGCGGGATATGTTTATACACTAGCTAATCATAAACTGAAGGGGACACTAGTAAATACCATCTAGCTAGTCGAAAGGTCAAGTAAAACTGCCTGACGGCAAGACTCATAATGAGCCAAAACCCTTGATGTGATAGTATTTATTTCTCGTTTGCAAAATATGTAATTATTCGAACTTCCTGAGTTCCTAAAAAATCTTTCGTGATCCCCGGTATAAGAATGGTTGACATATATCATGACTGCATTTTTGCAACTGGTTGACATAAACCATGGTTGGCTTATACCATGACTGGATTTCTGCTGTGTTCTTTTCCTGGACTTCGTTTACTCGTATCGCCAGCTCTTTGATGACATTCTCCTGTGTTCTTTCACTGTAGACTATCTGATGGAATGGTGCCAGATGTTAACCTTAAGCTATCTTCCCCTGCCGGTTTTAGTAATGCTTAAAAAAAGTTTATAATTTTAAAAAGTTAATTTAAAATTGCAATTATTTTTATGTTATTTATTGTCCTGCTTTGGTAAATTTAATACACTTTGACTAATGTAACTTAAATCTCTTGAATCTGGGTATTGTTTTTGTAAAACGTCCAAGTTCTAATATATTTTACATCTTATATTCCTTTTCAGCTAATTTTATACCTTTTTATTCAAAATCACCATTTTGGAAAATTGTTCTAAAATTCAAATATCAATTATTTAGCAATTTAGCATCGCAGAATTTTAACTCCTTATAAATTCAACGCTTTGTACTTTCTGCTTTTGGACTTTAACCTTGTAACTGTTTTGTGATTCTATTCTCTTGATTGAAATTTATGAGATGCACATTGTTTAAGAAGTTAAACCTAATAATAAACATTTAGCCATTTTACCAACTGACTTGTATATTTATTTGTGTCTACATTTATAGCTCTATTTAATTTTAGAAACACTGTATATTTATTCATTACGGCATCTTGTCAGACACAACACCCATATTTAGGCTTTTTTCGAAATTAGATATTTTCAGATATTTATACAGTTTATAATAGATTTTTTGCCCTATAGTACACATCTTCGTTTATAACTTTCTCTTTGTATATAAATATTTGTTTTGACGAATAAGGCAATATTTCCCGAAACAGAAAAATTTCTTAATCGATGTTTGGACGGAAAGGTACAGCTGAGAGGAAAAAAAAAGCCTTATCCCATGTTATTCGATCATTGTTCATCATAGAGCAAATTTAAAGTTAACATTCGAATGAGAATGACGACCTCTATAAATTTATGCGCATATAATTTGCATAAGGGACCGTTGTCATATTTAAATAAGCACAAACTCCAAAATAGCCAAAGGCAACACCCGGTTTTAACATCATAAACAAATTCAAGACCCCCCCCCCCAATAAAAGAAAAACATTAGTCCAAATATTATTTTTCGCACCATTACGATCTTATATACGACTTTATATCCAGAGATATCCAATATTCTGAAATGTGCAATTTTCAGGGGTCAGCTGCATATTGAATATCTCAATTTGAAGGGCAAAATATCCTGGTTCGGCCACAACTTTTCTAACAATGTGGATCATTTATAATTTTACTGAAAAGCGTTACTGATTTATTTTGACATCTCATCTTGTTTTGGAGAACATAAAGTCCTTTCCGATAACTATCTTATAGTATTTTAAAATGGTCTGATTAATGGATGAATGACGCGAATGATGGAATAAGCACATTGCAATAACATTCGAATATGTCAAAGTCGGTAGATTGGTTAATCGAAGAGCTATTTTAACGATATCTAATGGTACCTAAGTTGTTGTAATAACTGTCATACTAAAACGCAAATATGCAAATTAGTCTTTTGACTTGAAGCTATCGTATGGTAATTAGCATCACATAATTATTATTCATTATATTTCCATTATAAATTTTTATATATTTATATATTATTTTTTTATATATTTATTATTTCTTTATATATATTTTATTAGCATAAATTACCACATAATTATGTGACCGAATACTACTCGTATTGACACAGGGAATATTAATTATTACGTCGTTAGATGGCATATATACTCCAATTTATAACAAGGGAAAAGTTCGAAAAATTCGTTTCCCTTTGATACACTTTTAGATTAATTAAGTTGCAACTCTACTACACTTTTAATATAACGTTTTATAAAAACTGAATAAAAGGAAATGGACTTTAAATTAAATAAATACTAAATAAAAATCAATATAACTTTTTCAAATTTGTCATTTTTTTCGGCTAATTTACGACCCCTAAAACCATCGTGATGACGAATATTTAGACATAGCGAAAGAACTAACAGCGATAATTATATAACCAAAATGCCATATCAAAATATATACACATATTTTACTTTCCCTGCAATACATGGTAATGTATAGGGAAAGTATTGGAATCCTGCCGATAATTGCAACTGGAGTTTTCGAGAGATCTACACGTTTTAAGAACTCTAGAATAAGAAAAAATATTTTTAGCGTGACGTCTGTGTGTGTGTCTGTGTGTGTGTCTGTGTGTCTCTCTGTCTGTGCAGATTTTGTATCCACACTAACAAAAAAACTAATTGACCAAATTGCATAAAATTTGGTAGGTAAGTCTCTTGTGGACGAATCTGGTGCTGATTAGTTTTGGGTACGATTCGGGATAAAAGAATCCGCTTTTTTTAGTGAAAGCCTCTATCCACTCTAGCTGAAAAACTAATGGACTGAATTTCACAAAATTCGGTAGATAATATAATTTCACAAAATTCGGTAGCTTGTGGGCCACGCTAGTGCTGATTAGATTTTGGTATGCTTCGAAAAAAATAACCTGCCTTTTTTGCAAAATGTTCCGCAAAAATCGACGAAATTTAAAATAAAAACTACGTATGTTCTGATATATCCATTAAATGCTTGTTTTATACGTAATTTTTAACGATGAAAAGAATAAGACAAACCCCATTACCCCAGGGCTGGCTATTCTCAAGATATTTTAGTTTTTTCGTATTTTCTCTACGCCATCTTTGAAAATAAGTCCAGTTAACAAATGAGAACGAAAATTGATTTAAAAGTGAATTAAATTTAATTAAAATAACAAGAACGTGGATATAAGTCTGCAGAGAAAGTCATGTGCTGCCTACATCACATGTTTTAACTAGTAAGCAATACATGGAGTGGAAAAATTGTTCATTTTTCATCAACAGTGAACATAAATACATAATAACTACCATTTTAGTAATTTTACCAAATGTATGAAGTAAGTGTTATTTATACTATCTACACACTATTCTGAATTTTACCTCTTCAGAACCTAATATCTGAAGCCAGTCATAGGTTCCTTGATATTTGTAGAAGTATTTCATAAGTTCCTTCGAAAAAAAAATGTTTTCGAAACACTGATATATACAAAAGTATAAGAAAGCTATAGAAATAAAAAAAAATAAAATCTATAATAATCAATATTTAACCATTAAGATTAAAGCCATTAAGTCCTAGATTACGTAGATTTATATGATAAGTTTACAACAATTTTTATCTAGTAATTAGAAATTAAAAAGTAATAATTCCACGAAATGACCATTAAGGTTTGGACCACATAGATTTATATGATACTGTTTAAGAAAACTTTTATCTAGTCATAAAAAAAAAGACCGATTCCACAGTAAAAAAAACACTGTTTTAGGACCCTAACGATTTTATTTTATATCCATCCTTAACTTTTGCAAAGTGACTTAGAAGTGAAAGAAACTATAAAACTGATAAATCAATTTGATTATCTTTAGTGGAGGTTTATAGGTTTCAATCTATTCTTTATGGTTTCAACTGTATATCGTTAGAATGAATTATCGAAGTTATTGCAGACATATCAACCATCAGAATTTCTAAGAAATTCTTTGTCGTGAGAGTACGACTATAAAATTTTCCACAATTGTGTCAATGACAAAATATACATTAAGCAGCGCATTTTATTTTTAATATATGGCTTGAGGCTCATATTTGGGGGAATATTTTATTAATCATATTTTTATTTTCCTAACTAGAATGAATTTCCCGACGTTGTCCAGGTCCATAGAATAAAAGAAATGTTAAATTGCCGAACATTATAAAAGTCCCCTCCCCACCCCACCCCCTTGCTAAGACTGACATGAAAATATTTGCTTTATGACCATTTAAAATCTTAATTGATAAGGTGAGAAGTTATTATCGTAGAAACGGATTTTTTTTTTAATGACATGGCTTGCGGTTCATATTTGAGTGACTATTTTATTAATTACATTTTTATTTTTCTAAGTAGAACGAATTACCTTACGTCGCTCAGGTCCATGGAATAAAAACATTAGAATGTTAAAGATTAGCGTCCCCCTCCCCCTTTGCAAAACCGTGCATAAAAAAACTTTTCTTTACGACCATTTAAAATCTTAATTGCTAACTTGAAAATATATTATCGTAGAAACGTGATTATTTTTTCAGGGAAAGCTTATAATACTATTATAATCTTATATTTAAACATTCAAATCTGTATAATATTCGGTATTTTCAATTTATGTATTTTAAATCCCATTACCGAAGTGCTAGCTGTCTAAACGCTTGTCAGTGATCTTACCATTATGCCTGGAATGGAATCCGGACGACATTTTTCTATATGCGTTTTATGGTGATTTTAGCGTTCGAAAAGGAAGTTTGAGCTTATAAAATAACTATAAACTAATTTGAAATTTAAAAAAATACGTCGAGGTGCATTTATTTTCTAGAAGTACCTGTATGAAGTCTAGAAGTACCTGTATGAAAAATTTTATGGTCGTATGACGCTTAGACTTTCCGCTACAGACTGCATAGGGACATACAGACATCTTAATTTATTTTGTAATGCACATTACTGATAATGCAAATTACTGAAAACATACGAAGTGCATAACAGTCATATTTATACTAAGCTTTGATAATGAGTGAAAAAATAAGGAGCAAATATAGAGTTTTCTTAAAACTTGATCGCTCTAACAATGAATCTAAAATTACTTTTATTACTTTTATCGATTAAAAGATACAAAATTACCTGAAAACCAGTGAGATTTTTCCCTACAGAAATAAATTGCCGCCGCGGGATATTTATAAATTTTTAAGAACGACTCATTATAACTCATTAAATATGGTGTGGTAAACTTTATTTGTAGTTGAAAATTCTTGGCAAGTGTTTATTTGCTTTAAAATAGTTGATATTCTAGATTAACTAATTTTGTATTTTGCCATTTTTGATAAAAATGTACAACACCTCGAGAACGGCATATAATAAAGTTTTGTAAACGATATTATTCGAATTTAAATAAAATATTTGTATGACATGCTTTCATTAAGTAATATGTATATATATATATATATATATATATATGTGTGTGTGTGTGTGTGTGCATTCGCTAGATACCTTTGGGCAACTGTCTTCAAACATCATTCAAAATTGATTTATATTGATGGTAACATCTCAACCCATTGAAATTCCAGAGTCAGGCTTTTGACCCCAAATCTTCAAATTTCCCTTTGCAATTACTATGTAAGAAAAATAAAACACGATTTCATCTTAAACTATTGTTTTTTTTAATTTCTGAAAATATTAAAATCTCATCCAATTGAGGCATACTTTCTCAACTAAATTTAAATTATATATCATTATAGAAATTTTTCATAATTTTATTTTAAATGTTTTATCAATATGCGGAATGAAATGAAAACATTGATGTTCAGTTCTCCCCATTTCGACAATAGATGGCGCTGGATGCCAGTTAATCTCTCAACTCTCCATTCTGCTCTCTTAGAATACGATGATTGAAATTTTGTACGATATATCCAAGATAAAAGATTTTTCATATTCATGAAGTAATACAAATAGATAGCAACCTTTAAAGTGAAAGGAAATATAGAAAATTGGAAAAAAAAATCCATTTTAAAATTAAACTCTTCGATAACATTCTTCGATAATATTCTCCGATAATAAACTGAAAAATACGTAAATCAAAATGAATTATATGAATAATCAGTTATGATACCGGATTTTTTATACCAAAACTTATGTTTATAAATAGAGCATATATTTTCTCGATAGAAGTACTTCAGGAAATGCATTGCTAAAAACATATTAAACGAAACATCGACCATTAGTGTATATAAATATTCGTATTGTTGTAGCAACATAAATTTTTAGTATACATACCCTTTCAGTGGAAATATTTCATTACATAATGGTATTGTATCTAGAAATGCCAAGGATAAATCTGTCTATACCAAAATATTCCACCTATTCATAGGGTTGATCTCAAAATGGGCTGCTTTTCGGCCAGTATCATAAATGGCCCTTTATTCTTAACATTGCTGACTTTATAACATCGCATTTATCTATAGAAAAAAATCTGATGTGGGCAACACATGACTTTCCTTATATAATGTAATGAATTTACTACTTTTACAGTAAAAAAATAGGTTTTTCTTATAGTAGATACTAATATTCTTTCCAAAATATTGAATTTTCGACAATTAGTCGTCATTTTCATTGATTTAGCGTAACTTTTATCCATTTGGCGAGATTTTCGTTAATTTGGCAACATTTCAAAAAGTCGCCAAGTTGGCGACATTCCACCAAATTCGTTGCCAAAATCTCGCCAAGCGTTATGCACTAAGAAATAAGATATTCTTACAGCAGATAAATGACTATTGGCGTTCAAATACAAAAGTATTACTCAGAGTATCTTTTTTCATGAATGGAACGAGCTAGATTCACGAGAATGATGTCACCCAGTTTATCGCATGGTATTACATATGAAAAGCGAACATGTTTATCAATAGGAAATATTTTTTTTTTTATTTTATATGACTTTTTGATATTTTTTTTTTTAAATGTGCAATATCTCGAGAACCGTTCGTGTTAGCGTTATAAAATTTATGTCAATCGTTTTCTAATGAAAAATTACATAATGTATATTTGCGTAACTTTATTAGTGGTTATGATTTTTTGACAATTTTTTCAAAATTTCATTCGAAAATTTAGGAGGTTCTGAACATTCGATTGCGTATAAAAGAAATAGGCTTCCAGTGTTTATGGATTGTGATTTTTGTACCATATTTGGTTCAAATCTGTCCATTCGTTCAGTTATCGTCTCCACAGACCCACTGACACACACACACACACACACTTTCACACACACACACACACAGACATCACTTCAAAAATGCTTGATTCGTGATCAGGGATGTTTGAAACGTGCTCTCCCGTCGAAAACTCGAATTCGAATTTTCGACCCCGTCACAATACTTTCCTTATACATTATGTATATAAGGAAAGTAAAAATGTTGATTGTTTTCTCTCATTTTTACTTTTCTTATATGCATAATGTATAAGGAAAGTATTGTGACGGGGTCGAAAATTCGAATTCGAGTTTTCAACGGGAGAGCACGTTTCAAGCATCCCTGATCACGAATCAAACATTTTTGAAGTGATGTCTGTGTGTGTGTGTGTGTGTGTGTGTGTGTGTGTGTGAAAGTATGTGTGTGTGCGTGTGTGTGTCAGTGGGTCTGTGGAGACGATAACTGACGAACGAATGGACCGATTCGAACCAAATTTGGTACTAAAATCACAGTCTGCAAACACTGGAAGCCTGTTGTTTTTATACGCAATCGAATGTTCAGAACCCCCCTAAATTTTCGAATGAAATTTTGAAAAAATCGTCAAAAAATTAAAACCAATATGAAAGTTACGCAAATAGACATTTCTTATGTAATTTTTCATTTGAAAACGATTGACATAAATTTTAGAACGCTAACATGAACCGTTCTCGAGATATTGCACATTTTTCAAAAAAATTATCAAAAAGTCATATGAAATAGAAAAAAAAATATTTCCTATTGAGAAACATGTTCACTTTTCATATATAATAGCATGCGATAAATTGGGTGACATCATTCTCGTGGATCTAGCTCGTTCCATTCATGAGAAAAGATACTTTGAGTAATACTTTTGCATTTGAACGCCAATTTATCTGCTGTAAGAACAACTTATTTCTTCGTCCATAACGCTTGGCGAGATTTTGGCGACGAAAGTGGCGGAATGTCGCCAATTTGGCGACTTTTTGAAATGTTGCCAAATTAACGAAAATCGTGCCAAATGGATAAAAATGACGCTAAATCAATGAAAATGACGACTAATTGTCGAAAATTCAATATCTTGGAAAAGATATTAGTATCTACTATAAGAAAAACCTATTTTTTACTGTAAAAGTAGTAAATTCATTACTTTATATAAGGAAAGTCCACTTTTGCCCACATCAGATTTTTTTTTTTCTTTTTAGAGTTGCAAATGTAGTAGAAGTTTTGCTTTTATTGAGAAAATGGTTATTTTTTTAATTTTCAGAAATTTTTAAAATGTTAATGCTACATAATATTTCAGTTTAAAAATTTGATACACTTCTACATCATACCTAATAACATCATAGCGCCCGTAGAAATGAATAGCAAAGTTTATTGAATATGCATCCATGTTACTATACTGCTCAAATGCACAATATCCTATTCACTGAGGTGTCACAGGAACTCCGTAATGAAGCGTCTTGGCTATATTACAAAACTATTAAATACCTTAATTTCCTTTTTTTAATATCCATATGAATTAATTATGCGTTTCGATATTATTCATCTTAAAAACATAACTGACCATTTTTGACATTTTAAATGATAAAAAGACACTATAAATAGCATTTATATATGATTTAATTTGTTCATCATATTCGTTCATCATAATTCGTTCATCAATACAGAATTGTATCTTGAAGACTCTGAGACTCTATTCATAGTTGACTAACTGTTGGAGGACTTGCATTTCCTATAGAATTTCTTGTTATTAAAATTCTTCTGCCTATACTGTATTTTTTAATTTTTTTTAATTATTTTATTATACTCTTAAGTATGAAAACTAGTAAACCATTTATTTAATTTTCCATTTTCCAATTATTGCAATCTTTACAGCGCATAGTATATGCAAAGGGGAATATGATGGAATTGAAAATCCGGTATTTCTGTTATCGATGGATATACACTGCTTGAATATCTGTGAATAGGAATCAACCATTTCCATGTGTCTGTTAATATATGTACGTAAGCAGATATCATAGGAACAACTTGAGTGAATCAGATGATATTCAGTATTATTAGTGGAATAGCTAAACGTGATAGTCCATAAATTTTTGGGTCAGGTCAGATCTGAAAATATCTTCATTTCTTTATCATTGCTTTTGAGCATCTAAAACATTTACTAAACAGAAGTATATAGTTACTCAAGTATTATTCAAATTGGTATTATATGCACAATTCTTTGAAACCTGATGATTTAACACGCACAGATATCAGATATTGCACGTTTCTAACCTAAGAAATAAAAATAAATCTAACATAGTAAAATAATTGTCTGTATGAGTTTGCCGTCTGCAGCTAGAAATATGAGCGTGAAACAGCAGCGAAATAAATATATAGGTACAGTCGTACTTCAGGAATGTAATTTTATTTAGTTATTTTATGTTTTCACGATTATGAGCGATTTTCACATACATCGTTTTCTTCAGCGACGGAAAGTATTATCATAGTTTCCATCTTGATATTACCGGAGAGATCAAAGAACGTCATTTCCAACGATGTTTGTGCCGAATCTGTCGAATAATTCCTTCATATTTATTTCTTACACATTTTATTTACATTTATTTTTATAATAAACGGAGACCAAATCGTTTGTTAAATAAAGCCAATGTTTTGAACCCAAGCGGTATCAAAGTTCCGTCGAAACAATTGTTGCCACGTAATTTGCCTATGTCTGCTTTAAGAAAATATTCAAAGTATTATTTAAACTGCTCATCTGATGAACAGCAACAGCATTAAATTCAACAACATTAAACATGATCAATCGTTTATTTCGTAAATGGCATCTCTAATTGAACAAGTGTTAAAACTTCATTTACTCGGAGAAAATGTTATTTCATTGAATAATAATCCTTTTAATAAATATATTTCAACACATTTAAAAAAAAGCACCCTAATAATGACCGAAAAGTAAGTAAGATAAATGAGCAATTCCTGATAACATACCCTTGTTCAGGGTGTGGTGCTTCAAAACTTGCTGCTGCCCGGCAGCTTTAGAAATGACCCCCCCCCCCCCCCGCCCCTTTATCCACACCCTCCTCAACATATTACAAGAGGGGAGGGAATGTAAAAAAATATATGTTATCTAATAATAGGCAGTACTAACAAACCAAGAAAGAATAAAAAGAACTATTTATGAAAAGCACTTTTATATCTCCTTACGGTGTTATCAAGTTTAGGAATGTGCTCCCATTGCTGATTGCAGTATTTAGCAACCGGTTTCGCACTTATGTGCTCGTCAAAATGGGTATCTAATATCTGCAACGATACCAAGAAACCTGAAACTTTTTGTTGATTCATAAATACTGTCCTACCACGTATGGCTTTGAATTCCATTAATTTTGAGCTCAGGCTTAGTCTTCATCAGCAGCAACTACAAGGTTCATATTCACAGAACCGCCTTCGAAAGCGTTTTCAAAATTAGGAGCATGCTCCCATTGCAGATAAAATAATCTATGGAACGCTTTCACTTTTATTATTATTAAAACTTTACAACAAAGATGAAAAGTGTTTATGACTTTGTTCATTCTGTCTGTCTGTCTGTCTGTCTGTCCGTTAGCACGATAACTGCCGTAAAAATGACTTAATCAAAATGAAATTTTAGTATATTGTTCAGATGGTCTGTAGTACCTATGGGAATATAAATGAATAATATCACCCAATTAGTTTTGGATTGAACCCGGGTTGAAAAAATGAAATACATTGAGCCCTATGGGACCTAATTTTTCAAACATTTTTTAAGCGGATTTAAAATTCATAAATTGCTTCGAAATGTTTAGGTAATATTCAAATTGCTCCATAAAATATATTAAAAAAATTCAGCGAAATATATGCCGTAGTTTATTAAATAAAAATTAAAATAATAATAACACCTCTTATATGAAGCGATCACGTGACCATGATATGGAAAGATCACGTGACCCACTTCAAAATGATATATGGTATCCATCTTGTCTCAAAATCGTGATTTTTAAAGTTCTTTTTAATTCATATTAAGTGTTGTATCCGTCCTAAAACCACTCAATTTTTGCTTAAATTCTGTGCATCTACATACTGAAACAGCGCAATTACAATATATTTGAGTTTAAATGCTCACCCAAATTTGATATATTTCTACAACGAAGCCTATTTTTCACCTATGTAAACTGTAAACAGCAAAATGCGTAAAATGAGTTGTATTAGAATTGCTGTATTTCTTTAACACAAAATCATTTAGTTCATGGAGTTTGCGTAACTGATATGAATGCAATATTCATTGATTTTGCAAAGACAAGGACGATTTTTTTCGATGAAATTTTACGCATACAGTTTAATTACTTGTAGCTCCATAGTCTTAATTTTTAAATAAAATAAATTATTATAGTATTGTGATGATTGACATGAATGGGAAATTATTTATGGATGAAATGCTGCTTTTATAGAGAGAACCAGGCGTGTTATTTTTTCCATGACGTCATTTGAATAAATT
Organism: Amaurobius ferox; assembly: GCA_951213105.1. Lineage (NCBI taxonomy): Eukaryota > Metazoa > Arthropoda > Arachnida > Araneae > Amaurobiidae > Amaurobius > Amaurobius ferox. Next base: position 37,014,859 of record OX578146.1, on the reverse strand, counting down.
TCAGTTGCTTTCGATGAAGTTTTCAAATATAATAAATCATCGTAGTATTATGATAATTCTAAAATTATTATCGAGGAATGTATCACATTTTAGAGATCTTTAAACCAGGCAATTTATATTTCAATGCCGTCATTTGAATGAAGTTCATTTTTTTCGATGAAGGTTTAAGTTTTCAAATATAATAAATTTATGTAGTATTGTGATAAGTTTTAAAATATTACCGAGGAGTGTATTGCTTTTTAGACATGTTTGAATAAAATTGCATTGAGTTTGGAAAGTGTTTCATAATCAATGCTTTAAGCATGATTGATCTTTCTTGTATCTTTTGCAGTGGTAACAACAGAAGTTGCCATGTGCATTAATTTACCGAACATCGGTGGGTATCGTCTACTTAGTCCAACTCTTCGTATTTTATGAAATTTTAGTTCTGGCTACACTCAGTTCCCACGACTAAGTTCGTGTTCATATAACTCGTGTTAGAAGGAACTCTAAAACATGAATCGCGATCCTATTGTGGATAATAGAATTCATGAATACAAAAGTGTGGCACATATCGAGTTTTATTACAGTCATTGAAGTTATCGTATATTCCAAACTGACGAATGCATATTAAGTGAAAACCGAGTTCGTGGATAATGCGACCTGCAGTACGACTACGGTCATTATTTTAGTAAGGTGTTCTTTAAGTTCCGCATCATCAATATTGCTCTGATTTTTGTGTTTTTCAAAACTTTTCTTTTCTGGTCATTTCCTATTTTCCAAAACATGTGCTTGACTGATCGAAATGAGGGTGCAAAACAGTATAAAATCCTTAATATATCCATCGAAAATGAAGTGGTCGGAAATGAAGTGGACCATATGGGGAGGGGGGGCTTTCATACATTCCTTATTTTAAACTACATTAAAAGTTGAAGTAAACTTATAATACACTAAACTCCAGCGGATATTTGACGACATCTAGCAACCCCCTTTATAAGGTCAGTCTCGTTATGAAAGTTCTATTTCAATACTCAACGTTTTGTGTTAAATGATAGTTATATGTAATATTAGGTTTAAATGTATATTTTTCTTTTCTGTATTCAGTTGTCTGTTAAACAAATACCTTTACAGTATGCAAAATTTAGTATTCTACATATTTAAATTAAATTTATAATAAATAATTGTGGCACAATTATTATATATCGTGGCGGAAACTGTCAAAATGCATATTTTCTTGCTCATGGGAAACGCGCCTTTGTCGACTTTCATTGGTCTATGCATTTCTATGACTCTCATTGTAGTAGTCTTTTTATGATAATGGATGAAAAGTTTTATGATAGCGTATGAAAATTCTGCAACTATTCTCTGGTAGCATTAATTACGCCTAATGTTGCCACCTTAATTTTTGATGTCATGGATTTATGGGTCGTAAACTGCTCCAGGAAAAACTGTCAAAATGTTGTTGTTGAGACCCAGACCGACCGACCTACCAGAAAAGTGTAAGGTAACCGTTTGGTCGGCCGGGAAGTGCCATCCAATTTAGACCGTAACCCAGTTGGGGAGGCATCCACAGGGACCGTACCCTCCTCCCCCTACCCACATGTTTAACGTGTTTAACGTGATCATACTCCGCATGAACACGGCGGCAGTTGTGGCAGCGTGCAAATCCAGCGCGCAAACCACCGGGCTACCGCGCCCGAAATGTGCCAACAGCACGCGGTGTTCCCAGGTGGTCACCCACCCAAGTACTAACCGGGCCCTATGCTGCTTGACTTCGGTAATCTAACCAGAATCGGAGTTTTCAGCACGGTAGGGCCGTTGGCGCTGTCAAAAGGTTATAGCTCTTCTGAGTGCTTTGTTCATTTAAACACTAACAAAATGGTGCTAGATGGTCTCACAATTTTAATATTACTTTTTTGAAGTAGAAATACTGCAGCCATATAGAATACGCAGTACAAGGTGTACAAACAATGATATACTTGCATGCGTGTCAGTCCCTACGGTACTGTGGGAGCCATAAAATCTGTCATTTTAAGTTGTATATACCAAGTTATTTTGATTATATTTTCACTTCTTAGGGAGGCTAGTCGAAACCGCTACGACAACATAAAAATGATGTATACATGCTTAGATCCTCATTATATCCAAACTCGTATTTAACCGAGGACGTTCAATGTGACCTCGAACTCTCCAATTGAAGGCCTAGGTCACATCCAGATGTCTGTGAGACAATGTGCATACATATGTAGAACTAATGCCAGTCAAGGGGAAGGTAACAGATAACCCCCTTTGCAATAGATGAATGAAGTCAGTTCAAGTTTAGAATTTAAAATCAGTGAAGTTGAGTTCAATTTGAGAGTTTAAATTCAGTGCAGTTTGAATGTACTGTGCATTTTGAATGTTCTGTGCAGTTTGAATGTACTGTGCAGTATGAACTCCTCGTCTAAAATGACATTCAGTTGCATCGAAATGCAATGTTGAAATTTCAGTTTTGTCTGTACGACGAGTCCATGCATAATGATGTGCACAAAAGAGAAAAATGTAACCATATTGTTTTATCTCATCTAAGGAAGTAGCATAAATCTGACTGTAATTCAGTAACACAAGTCACCACAGTATCACAGTAATTTGCGAACACCGAATGAAGCAGTACTGTGAATAGTCACAAAATTATATTTTACATAAAAGCCGCACTGCTTTAAATAAAATAATATTATAAAAGTATTTCATACTTTTCGCAAATAACTCGCACTTACGGAAAAGAAATAAAAATAAAAGTGAAATAATGTTGCCCTTTGAGTGCAAAGATCTTTCCATTGTCTCTGTGCCCGTCGTCAAGAAGGGTGTAAATAGCACCTTACTCAGTAGATTGGAAGGGTATAAACAAAGGCAATTAGCAGATTTATCAAGTTTACAGAGATAGAAAAAATATATGAGGAGAAAATAACTCTTTTTATCATTAGCGTGGATATATTTTTTATCATCCACAGTTTTGTTTTAGTATTTTTAAAATTTGCTGCCAAGTAAGAATAAAAAGGCTTTAAATTACTAAAACTTCTTTAATTTGAAGTAAGATGGAGAGTAATTCCTTTTTTAAATGAGTGTTATGACCCTTCATTTGGGTATTGCAGACCTGGAAGTACAGCTACGGTTCTGCGGGAACAATTAAATGTATCTTCAAGTTTATTTAAAATACATATCGCCTATCAGAACACACAAAATGCGTTATCATTGACTGTAATCGATTAAGTAGTATAGGTTGTAGGTCTGTGAATACTGAAAAAAATTCAGAAAAAACATTCTTCAATTTTTGAAATTATGAATTATATTCAAGTTTTAAATAAAAGGTGTGTACTTACCACCAGAATACACAAAATAATCCATAATGAATGTGTAACTTTCCATTTACAGATCAAGTGGATGGCGTTTGGTAAATAACTGTTAAATTTCCATTAGATGTGTTGGTCTGGCTTAACTCTTATTTTTCATATCCATTAAACTTTCCTAATAATTTTTTTAGTTGCTTTTGGTGTCCCAATTTTCTCAATAATTTTCTTTCTAACCTTTTTGTTAAATTTTGTCGTTTTAATATCATCTCCACTAATTTGCATGAGACGTAAAATGCGATGAACTGTAAAAAATATCATTCTAGAATTCTAACTTTCCTCACTAGTGAACAGGAACAACTTGTAAAATCGGAACATTTGCTGGTTACTACATCAAATGGTTTGTTAGCAGATTATAAGTAAGAGTTCTTCATTTATAAGGAAGTTTTTGTTCCTCCACTGTCTTTATTTGCATGTTGAATAGCATCAAGTTCAATATGAAGTAGTCTAAATCTAATCTGGAAGTACAGCTACGGTTCTGCGGGAACAATTAAATGTATCTTCAAGTTTATTTAAAATACATATCGTCTATCAGAACACACAGAATGCGTTATCATTGACTGTAATCGGTTAAGTAGTATAGGTTGTAGGACTGTGAATACTGAAAAAAATTCCGAAAAAACATTCTTCAATTTTTGAAATTATGAATTATATTCAAGTTTTAAATAAAAGGTGTGTACTTACCACCAGAATACACAAAATAATCCATAATGAATGTGTAACTTTCCATTTACAGATCAAGTGGATGGCGTTTGGTAAATAACTGTTAAATTTCCATTAGATGTGTTGGTCTGTCTTAACTCTTATTTTTCATATCCATTAAACTTTCCTAATAATTTTTTTAGTTGCTTTTGATGTCCCAATTTTCTCAATAATTTTCTTTCTAACCTTTTTGTTAAATTTTGTCGTTTTAATATCATCTCCACTAATTTGCATGAGACGTAAAATGCGATGAACTGTAAAGAAGATCATTCTAGAATTCTAACTTTCCTCACTAGTGAACAGGAACAACTTGTAAAATCGGAACATTTGCTGGTTACTACATCAAATGGTTTGTTAGCAGATTATAAGTAAGAGTTCTTCATTTATAAGGACGTTTTTGTTCTTCCACTGTCTTTATTTGCATGTTGAACAGCATCAAGTTCAATATGAAACAGTCTAAATTTTAGAAATACATATTGTGGAGATAGAATTTATCTTTTATATCCGTTCAAAGACAAAAGAGTATACTTTAGAAAATGTTGGATTTTTCCCATAATTCTGCAATTTTTATCTATTTTAAAACAAATCGAAAAATCTGACTTCTTCACATCTAGTTGGGAGGTCTAAATACTTCAATTCTTCGTCACTTCTAACCTCACGATTTTTATTCTTTGTCAGAGATGCGTTGACAACAAGTCCGGGTGAAATTATTAAATATAATAAGTAATAATTTTATTTAGGACGCACGTTTGGGGAACTTGATGTATCGAATGGATATGAAACGAAGGGGGGGTGTAGCAGGTTGGGTCGGTGTAATCTAGTTCCTCATCCGTTTTGAAACAGTGGGTGAGAGTCATCGACCTCGACCTTGAGTCTTAAATATATTTATATATGCTTATAAATCCCGCCAAGATGAAAGGGCCAAATATTTGACATAAAATTTTTTATATTTTAAATGTATAGCATCAGTACCAAAATGTGTAAATCCGTTCATTTCTGTGAAATTCTTTTACTTTTCTGTCACATTTAAATTCGAAGGCATAATAATTTTATATTGAATTTTGATTTAACTCAGTAACAAAAGTAGTATATATATATATATAAATATATTTTAGTATTAAAACTATCAGTGTGTGCATTTTCAATTTGAAAAATTTTCAAATCACGAAACTATTATTTGTGAATAATTATTTCAAATTGTGAATTCAATTTAAAAAAAAATAACTCAATTTGAAATATCAAATCAACTTGAAAAATGTTCAACCTATGTCTGAAATTTTAAACTTTAAAGCATATGCAAAAACTGAAGACATTTTTTTCGGCGTTAGTATTTTACACAAGTTACATTCAGGTTAAATAGGCACTTTTCCCACCCCAAGCTTTTTGGAAAAAAATATTGCTTTTTTTTTCCTCCTTAGTAGACACGGCTCATAAAATCGGAATAAGAATAGAACTAAGTAACAAATGCATACAATACTGCACAGGAAATGTTCATCAAACTTCAAATTAATTTATTTCTTTTACTGGCTTCAATTACGATGATGTTTGTCGACAAATCGCCTGCCAAATAAAATAACCAGCTTTCAGTTTAAATGTATTAGGTCGTTTGATATACAACTGTCGCAAAACAATTATGCAGTTTAAAGAATCGCTTGATTTTAAAATATCTTTTTGGAATATTAATTGTAGCATTTTCTTCCGGAAAACACACTCTTGTACTAATTTGGTAACATTCTACAGCTTTGTAATTGATATTTTTTCTCTGTCTCTAAAATGGAGCCAGATAGCCTCCCCACTCATAGAAATGGTGTTTAGCACTTCCCTCCACCGAATATTATCTAGTCTTCTGGCGCCGTAGGAGTTTCATGCGTAACCACATTAAAAATTCTAATGTGGGCAACACATGAATTTCCTTATATAATTCAATGAATTTACTACTTTTAAATTTATAAAAAATGTTATTCTTATAGTAAATACTTATACTCTTTCCAAGATATTGAATTTTCCTCAATTAGTCTTCATTTTCATTGATTTAGCGTCATTTTTATCCATTTGGAGAGATGCTTGTTAATTTAGTAACAATTAAAAATGTCGGTAAGTTGGCGACATTCCGCCAAACTCGTCGCCAAAATCTCGCCGAGCGTTATGGACGGAGGAATAAATTATTCTTACAGCAGATACATGACAATTGGCGTTCAAATACAAAAGTATTACTCAAAGTATCTTTTTTCCTGAATGGAACGAGCTAGTAACACGAGAATGATGTCACCCAATTTATCGCATGGTATTACATATGAAAAGTGAACATGTTTCTCAATAGGAACAATTTTATTTTTATTTTATATGACTTTTTGATAATTTTTTTGAAAAATGTGCAATATATCAAGAACGGTTCATGTTAGCGTTCTAAAATGTATGGCAATAGTTTTCTAATGAAAAATTACATAAGAAATGTCTATTTGCGTAGCTTTATAAGCGGTTTTGATTTTTTGACCAATTTTTCAAAATTTCACTCAAAAATTTAGGAGGGTTCTGAACATTCGATTGCATATAAAAATAATAGGCTTCCAGTATTTATGGATTGTGATTTGTGTACCAAATTTTGTTTGAATCTGTCAATTCATTCGTCAGTTATCGTCTTCACTGGCTCACTGACACACACACACACACACACACACACACACACACAGACATCACTTCAAAAATGTTTGATTCGTGATCAGGGATGCTTGAAACGTGTTCTCCCATCGAAAACTCAAATTCGAATTTTCGACCCCGTCACAATACTTTCCTTATACATTATGTATATAAGGAAAGTAAAAAGTAATGATAACTATCTTCGTTCTTGAAAAATTTCCCCTGATACGAATTTTGTCCTAGACATCATGTATATGTCAAGAGGTAGAGGTGGCCCAAGACAAATGTCTACCCCAGGCCCCAGTTAGGCGAAGTAGTGTCCTACTGCTTTCCAAAAGCACGTAACAATAGTTAACAACAATTGATGTCTGTAATGTATCTTTATAGAAGGGATACAGTTAACGCAGTGAAATGCTTTAAGGCATTTGTAACACCGCATCCTCTCTCGTCTCAAGTAGTATTTCCTTATTGTTGTCCATAATATGACATCTAAGTGTTTGTATGGACTAATTTGGAGCCAATTTGAATGTTTCTTTGCCTTACATAATAAAAGAAGATATTTTTCGGTTTTTCTGTGTTCCTTTTATAGACGTCTATAGCGCAAAAGTCCAGCTGTCGGAAAGCGGTGCAATTTCAAGGATTCGTAATGTGCAGTTTGAATTTTTTTTAAAAATTCAAATTATTTTTAATGTTATGGACTTTTAAAGTCGATTTTCAGCCATTTTGTCAAATTAAACCAATTCATTCATCACAGCCGCAGACGATATTTGAGTAACGGTGTTTTGACCAATTCCATCTGGACAAAATCACCGATTTCCAAGACACTATTAATCGATTAGTTTTCTGGATTTGCAAATTTAGTATACTTCGTCCTATTTTGTTTTTAAATTTGGTATGGTATTACCATTATGAGTGATATGCTAAAATCTGATTTGAAGTGGATGAAAATTCACGGAGAAATCAATATTTTTTTTTAATTTTCCTTCGGGGGTATAGGAGCATTTTCCCTTGTTTTTGACTTCAAGTATGAATGATTGAGCTGAATTGGGGCTCATATCAAGATCATATTTAGGGATTTTACTCCTGTGTTTTACAACTGCCATGGTTGCGCACGAAAAAAACGGAGAGCGGAAATAAAATTTGTTCAAAACATGTAATTTGGAAATTGAATGGTGTTATCTTTATCTGTATCATTTATGTAGAGTGGGCACTTACTTAGAACTCGGGCAACATCAAGTGATTCGTTCTAGAACCGTATAAATTACATTATTTTGTTATTAAATTACATCACATTATTATTTTTAATTATAACATAAGATCTTTCAATATTATGCTGGAGTTTTGATGAAAATCCGTATCATAGTCAACGCACACTAAATATAGCAGTTAGTAAAAATATCTTTACAGACATGATACATTGAACTCAGGGAAGACATTTGCAGAGTCAACGACAATAAGAGATTGCAATTTCGTCCCATTAAGTCAACGGTAGAGCATCGCTAGTGGCCATTTCGAAGACCAAGGGTTCGATTCCTGTTTGGAACAGCACATAAATTTACAATGGCGCTCGAACCAATCAACCCTGTAGGTTAGTATAAAGATGTCAGAGGTCTGAAAATGATCCTAGTACGACTAGCACGACTTCGGTGGACTCTGTGATATTGAGCGCCGATTTCAAATCGTAAGGATAACGATCACACATGATTGAGGAAGCTAACTTGGAAGATGAAATTAGCATCGGAAGGCTAACCCCTCACAGCAAAGATCGTCACATGTGTGACAGTGACGTTATAGTCAAGTGACACCTGGGTCACAATGTGATATCATATTTGTGATTTCTATGCGACGTAACGTATTAGTAACTTTGTAATTTCATTGTGACTATATTCTGCGACGTTCCCATAATTTAATTAACACGTAACAATGTGACGTCGTTACAATGGTAATTAGAATGTGACGTCACTACAATGGTAATTAGAATGTGACGTCACTACAATGGTAATTAGAATGTGACGTCAGAAACAAGTTAATATGCGACGTCACAAACGACCATGAAAATGACCAAAATGACTTCGCTGTGACCTCAATATGACATTGATGTGACGTACTGCGACGTCCTGTGACGTCCCAAAGCCACAGTGTGACGTAAATCTTACGTCACTGTGAAAAAAATGCTGTTAGGGACCTGAGGTAAAAATAGCAGGAGGTGGCCAGCCAGATTGTTAGTTGTACACCAATCTGACATTAGAGGGTGGAGAATACATAGCCCACTTCGAAAATAAGAACTTGCAATTTCATCCCAGTAGCTCAGCGACAGAGCGTCGGCTAGCCAGTTAAAAGTTCTAGAGTTCGAATCCCGGTTAGGATAGCAATATTCTTTACACATTTGTAACAGTATTAAACACTTGTACAATATATTTCATCTGTGTAAATAAAATATTTGATCTACATCAATTTAAAATATACTTTTTGCGCAATTCTAATGTAATCATAAAACATTCTAGAAATAATCTTTCATGATTTTGAGAAACTAGTTTACGATCGTAGAATTTCTCTTTTATGATCATCTTTATCATTCCTAAAAATACTTAATGGGTAAAGAAGCATTAAAATGAATAAATCAACTTGATTATTTCGTGCCAATAACTTATAGGCTGTAAATGCACTTTTGATTGTTCTAAACTAGATATTGTCAGAATGAATCATTGAAGTTGTTTTGGACTTTATGCCTGAAAAACCATTTTAGAATTTCTTTAACGGCACTTACGCCTGCGACTTTTTGAGCAATTGTGGCAATGTCAACATCTACATTAAAGAGGAAATTTATTATCAATATGTACTTTGTTTGTCTCATTTACATTCAATCTTTGCAGGGTTTCCCGCAGAATGCGCCTTTGTTGAAGATCGTTATATATTTTTCGCATTTAATTTATTTATGAAGATCCTTAGACTGAAATCAAATTAGAAACAGTTTTTCTTATAAAACATTTGCTAAAATTGCTGTTATTTAAATTACGTGAAAATTAAAGTACTTTATTAATAGTTGAACAGACGGTTGATTTAACATAGCAAGTGATTTCAATAGCTAAATTGCAATTTTTTCCATGGAATAAATAAAGTAGTATTGTCATTACAGAAAAAGTTGTGAAACGTTTTTCTTAATAAAATTACTGTATATTGGTTATATAAAGTAATATCGTACATGTATATGTATTAATAACTACACACAGAACTGATTTAATATTTTATATAACAAAAAGGTAAAAACAAACCTTCTTCGTCAGTAATTATAAGACTTTGTAGCTAAAGCAAGGGTATGGAAAGTTCTGCCAACAGAAATCGCCCTACCTAATTCGTTAATTTTTACTTTATTTTCTCATACTATGTAATATAGTATCGAAAAAGTATTGCTTTCACGAAATTTTTCCAATTCGAGATTTTAATGACAATATATATTTTAGGACCTCCTGAATACGTTTTGACCATTTTAGAGTGATGTCTGTCTGTCTGTTGTCGATTTCTTGGGTACAATTTAGCTGCCACCTATTTTAATGGATTTTAACAAAACTTTATATCCGGCTTTGTTATTAAAAATCTAGTCATAGATAGGATTTTTGTTAAATTCGAGGAAAACTTCGATATTTATTCGAAATTTTATATTTTTAACATGGCAACATGGGACAACATTTCACATAATCATGCATAAAAGCGCTTATTTATGGCTCAGAGATCACGAGACATAATAGTTTCATTCATTGTGAAAATTAGCCGCGATACAATTTTTTTTACTTTCCCTGCAATTCATGGTAATGTATAGGGAAAGTATTGGAATCATACCGAAAATCACAGCTCGAGTTTTTGACGGCTCTACACGTTTCGAGACCTCTAGAATACGAAGAAACTATTTTTAGCGTGACGTCTGTGTATGTGTCTGTGTGTCTGTCTGTCTGTCTGTCTGTGTGCCTATCTGTGTGTGCATGTGTGTGTGTTTGTGTGTGTGTCTGTCTGTGCAATGTATGTATCCACTCTAACTAAAAAACTATTGGACAGAATTTCATAAAATTTGGTAGGTAAGTCACTTGAGGGGGACCCTGATGCTGATTAGTTATTGGTAGGATTCGTAAAAACAGAACCCACCTTTTTTGCGGAATGGCCAGTAAAAATTTCATGTATCCACTCTAGCTAAATTATTAATTGGCCAAATTTCGCAAAAGTTGGCAGATAAGTTACTTGTAGGATTCTCTGGTACTGATTAGATATTGGGATGATTCGGGAAAGAACAACCTGCATTTTTTTACAAAATGTCCCGCAAAAATCGCCAAAATCTAAAAAAAAAAGACTACGTATACTCAAATGTATCAATTAAATTCTTGTTTTATACGCAATTTTTGACGAGGAAAAGAATATAACAAACTCCATTAAGATTTAGGACTAACCGTTCTGAAGATATTTGAGATTTGTTGCATTTTTGTTACGCTGATTTCGGAAAAATGTCCAAGTACCAAAAGAAAATTAATTAAAATGCAAATTTAGTGTTATTTACTGCAATTAAACTCAATCTAACGAATTATTAAAGATATAAATAAAATATGAATTTCAGTCTGCAGGGAAAGTCATGTGCAGCCCACATCAGATTTTTTTATTCATGATGTCATTAGTCCTCCTCGGGTGGGATAAGTTACCCCCTAGGGGATCTTCCCGGCCGTCCATACAGTTACCTTACACCTTTCTGGTAGGTCAGACGGTCTGGGTCTCAACAACAACCCCCTAGGGGATACGTTAAGTCTGATATCAATCGAAATATTTTACAAGCCCTTTAAAGAAAAGGGTGACAGACTATAATTGCAAACATTTGAACTCGCAATACCTATTTTCAATAATTTTCTTGTAAAATTAAAAATATGTTACTAAGAAATAGATCTTTGTAGGAGAAAATCAAGTTGAATTACGCCACAGTTAATTGAAATGGCGTGCCATACAAATTTATGCATATGTAAGTATGTATGACTGCAAGTACATTGTGAGGTCACGATAGCCAGTTTGTTATCAATTTCCTCCTTTTCATAAGTGTATGATTTTCGCTGTTTACTAAAAGCTTATTACAAAGAGTCAATTACGAGTCTGGCTATGCGAATTGGCAATTCTATGTGGTAGAATCAAACTTTAGAGCATATTTGTTATTATTGTGGTTCCTTAGATGTTTTGTACTGTGGAAAGTTATCGGCAAGTACCGTTACCTGTGTGATAAAAGACGGTTGTTTCAAATGTTGTAAAGAATACGTGAGCGTCGGTGTTCATTGCTTCCAGTTTGGAGGCAATTTTCATTATTTATTTTGGGTTTCGCAGAAGAATTTATGTGTTTAAAATTCAATAAACACGCATATTGTAAATTGTGGAGTAATTGTAATTAGCGTTGAGTACTTCATTGTGGTTACTTCCATTCAAATACACATCTAATGCATAGCTAAAGCAATCCATACTGTGGGTAACTTGATATAGAATTGTAATGTGGGTGCATAGGTATCATATAATATTTCACAAACTGTTCTACGTATGCCGCAGGTGGCAAAAAATTGCAGTTATTTAGAGACTAGGAACAGCTCCTCTTTATAAGTTTTCAAAATAAGTTTTAATTGCTATTGAAACTGCTACAGACTTTACATAAAAATAAATAACACTCGTACTTAATAATTGAAATTTTTATACAATATTTTTTGCATAAAACACCATCAAAAACAACTCAAAAAATCTGATATGGGCAGCACATGACATTCATTGCAGACTTATTTATATCCACGTTCTCTTTATTTTAATTAAATTTAATTCAATTTTCGTTCTCATTTGGTAACTGGACTTATTTTCAAAGGTGGCGTAGAGAAAATATGAGAAAACTGAAATATCTTGAGAAAGGCTTGTCCTAGTGTAATGGGGTTGATCTTATTCTTTTCTTCGTTAAAATTACGTATAAAACAAGCATTTAATGTATACATTTCAGCATACGCAGTTTTGTATTTTAGATTTTGTCGATTTTTGCTGGTAATTTTGCAATAAATGGCAGGTTGATTTTTCTGAATCATACCAAAATCTAATCAGCATCAGGGTGACCCACAAGCGACTTCTCTAACAAATTTTGTAAAATTCGGTCCAATAGATTTTCAACTAGAGTGTATACAAACTTTCGCCCACAAACTGGAAAGGACTTACCTACAAAATCTTATGAAATTCGGACAATTAGTATTTTAGTTAGAGGGGATACAAAATCTACACATACAGACAGACACACAGACAGACAGGCGCATAGACACACACACAGACACACAGACAAACACACAGACACACAGAGAGACGTCACGCCAGAAATAGATTTTTCGTATTCTAGAGGTCGCGAAACGTATAGATCCATCGAAAACTCGAGTTGGGATTTTCGGCATGATTCCAATACTTTCCCTACACATTACCCTGTATTGCAGGGAAAGTAAAAATCTGATGTGGGCAGCACATGACTTTTCCTGTAGACTCATATTCACGTTCTCTTTCTTTAATTTTTCCCCAATTCCTTAAATTAAGTTTTATTTCACAAAATAACACCCATAATTATTTTAATTTACATTGAATTTGCACTTTTAATTCATTTTTCGTTTTCATTTGGTAACTGGACTTATTTTCAAAGATACAAACTAAAATATCTCGAGATGAGATAGTCCTGGAGTAACGGGGTTGGTCGTATTACTTTCCTTATATATATAATGTATAAGGAAAGTATTGTGACGGGGTCGAAAATTCAAATTGGAGTTTTCGACGGGAGAGTACGATTCAAGCATCCCTGATCACGAATCAAACATTTTTGAAGTGATGCCTGTGTGTGTGTGTGTGTGTCAGTGGATCCGTGGAGACGATAACTGACGAACGAATGGACCGATTTGAACCAAATTTGGTACAAAAAACACAATCCGCAAACACTGGAAGCCTATTGTTTTTATTCGCAATCGAATGGTCAGAACCCCCCTAAATTTTCGAATGAAATTTTGAAAAAATCGTCAAAAGATCAAAACCACTATTAAAGTTACGCAAATAGACGTTTCTTACGTATTTTTTTCATTAGAAAACGATTGACATAAATTTTAGAACGCTAACACTAGCCGTTTTTGAGATATTGTACATTTTTAAAAAAAAATATCTAAAAGTCATATAAAATAAAAAAAAATTCCTATTGATAAACATATTCACTTTTGATATGTAATACCATGCGATAAATTGGTTGACATCATTCTCGTGGATCTAGCTCGTTCCATTCATGAAAAAAGATTCTCTGAGTAACTCTTTCGTATTTGGACGCCAATAGTCATTTATCGGCTGTAAGAATAACTTATTTCTTAGTGCATAACGCTTGACGAGATTTTGGCGACGAATTTGGCGGAATGTCGCCAACTTGGCGACTTTTTGAAATGTTGCCAAATTAACGAAAATCTCGCCAAATGGATAAAAATGTTGCCAAATCAATGAAAAGGACGACTAATTGAAAAAAATTCAATATCCTGAAAAGAATATAAACATCTACTATAAGAAAAACCTATTTTTTTACTGTAAAAGTAGTAAATTCATTACATTATATAAGGAAAGTCATGTGTTGCCCACATCAGATTTTTCTTTTTATCGTCAAACAGTATGTATAAAACAAGCATTTAATTGATATATTTGAGCAAACGTAGTCTTTTATTTCAGACTTTGAGGATTTTTGCGGGCCAATTTGCAGTAAAAGACAGGTTCGTTTTTTCGAATAGTTCCAAAATCTAATCAGCACCAGAGAATATAAATCAGTAAATTTAATCAGCATCAGCTACCAAATTTTGTGATATTTGATGTATTAGTTTTTCAACTAGAGTGGATTCAGTCTATTTTTGAGGGCCATTTCGCAAAAAAAAAAAAAAAAAAATAGATTCTCTTCTCCCGAATTGTACCAAAATCTAATCAGCACCAGGGCCACACGAAAAGGACTTACCTACCAAATTTTATTAAACTCAGTCAAATAATTTTATATGATTGCATATGATTTTATATACAGACTCAAATTAATTTTTACTGTTTTCCCCTCATTATTCATTAAACTGGGTTTAATTGCAAACAAAGAAAAACCATGGTTAATAATTAAAAATCTGATGTGGGCAGCATATGACTTTTCCTGCAGACTTATATCCACGTTCTCTTTATTTTAATTAAATTTATTTCACTTTTAATTCAATTTTCGTTTTCATACGGTAACCGCACTTATTTTCAAAGTTGGCGTAGAGAAAATAAGAAAAACTAAAATATCTCGAGAACGGCTAGTCCTAGTGCAATTGAGTTGGTCTTATTCTTTTCTTTGCTAAAAATTATGTATTAAACAAGTATTTAAGGGATATATTTGAGCATACGTAGTTCTTTAGTTTAGATTTGGGCGATTTTTGCGGTCCATTTTACAAAAAAAGACAGGTTGTTCTTTTTCGAATCATACCAAAATCTAATCAGCACCAGAATGTCATACAAGTAACTCATCTACCAAATTCTGTGAAATTCGGTCATACCAAAATCTAATCAGCAGCAGGGTGACCCACAAATGACTCATCTGCCGAATTTTGTGAAATTCGTTTAATTAGTTTTTCAGTTAGAATGGATACAAGCTTTTGCGGACCATTTCGCAAAAATGGGCGGGATCTTTTAACCCGAAACGTACCCAATACTAATCAGCGTCAGAATCACTGACTCACCAAATTTTGTGAAATTCGGTCCATTAGTTTTTTAGTTAGAGTGGATAAAAAATCTGCACAGATAGACAGACACACACACAGACGGCATGTTTAAAAATGGTTTTTTCGTATTCTAGAGGTCTTGAAACGTGTAGATCCGTCGAAAACTCGAGTTGCGATTTTCGACATGATTCCAATGCCTTCCCTATACATTACCATGTATTGCAGGGAAAGTAAAAATCTGTGGGCAGCACATGACTTTCCCTGCAGAATCAAATTCATTTTTTCTTAAGAACTCATTAAATTGAGTTTAATTGCAAAAAATGACACTAAATTTGCATTTTTAAGTCAATTTCTGCTTTTATTTTGTAATTGGACATTTTTCCAAAGGCGGCATAAAAAAATGCGAAAAATCTCAAAAATCTCGAGAACGGTTACTAGTAGTCCTAGAGTTATAGAGTTGGTCTTATTCTTTTCCTCGTCAAAAATTACGTATAAAGCAAGCACTTAATTGATACATTTGAACGTACAGAAATTTTTTTTAGATATTGGCGATTTTTGCGGGCCATTTTGTAAAAAAAGACAGGTTGTTCTTTTCCGAATCGTACCAAAATCTAATCAGCATCAGAGTGTCCCAAAAGTTACTTATCTTCCAAATTATGAAATTTGGTCAATTAGTATTTTAGCTAGGGTGGATACATGAAACTTTTGCGGGCCATTTTGTAAAAAAAGGCAGGTTGTTCTTTTCCGAATTGTACTAAAGTCTAATCAGCACCAGAGTGTCCCACAAGTAACTTATCTATCAAATTTTGTGAAATTTGTTCAATTAGTATTTTAGCTAGAGTGGATACATGAAATTTTTATGGGCCATTTCACAAAAAAAGGCGGGTTCTGTTTTTACGATTCCTACCAAAAACTAATCAGCACCAGGGTCTCACCCAAGTGACTTACATACCAAATTTTATGAAATTCGGTCCATTTGTTTTTTAGTTAGAGTGGATGCATGCATTGCACAGACAGATACACAGACACACAGACAGACACACACACAGACAGACAGACACACACACAGACGCCACGCTAAAATAGTTTTATCGTATTCTAGAGGTCTTGAAACGTGTAGATCCGTCGAAAACTCGAGTTGTGACTTTCGACATGATTCCAATACTTTCCCTATACATTACCATGTATTGCAGGGAAAGTAAAAATCTGATCTGGACAGAACATGACTTTCCCTGTAGACTTATATTCACGTTTTTTTTTTTTTTAATTGAATTTAATTCACTTACAATCCAATTATTGTTTTTATTTGGTAGCTGGACTTCTTTTCAAAGGTGGCGTAGAGAAAATGCGAAAAAACTAAAATATCTCGGGAACGGCTAGTTCTAGTCTAATGGGGTTGGTCTTATTCTTTTCTTCGTTAAAAATTACATATTAAACCAACATTTTATGGGTTTATTTGAGAATACGTAGTTTTTATTTAAGATTTTGGCGATTTTTGCGGGCCATTTTGCACAAAAAGACAGGTTATTATTTTCCGAATCCTACCAAAATCTAATCAGCACAAGGATGTCCCACAAGTGACTTATCTTCCAAATTTTGTGGAATACGGTCTATTAGTGTTCAGCTAGAGTGGATACAAGCTTTTGCGGGCCATTTCGCAAAAAAGGGCGGGTTCTTTTATCCCGAATTGTACCTAAAACTAATCAGCACCAGATTTGCCCACAAGTGACATACCTACCAAATTTTATGAAATTCGGTCAATTACTTTTTTAGTTAGAGTGGATACAGTTAGAGTGGGCACGGACAGACAGACACACAGACAGACAGAAACACACACAGACGTCACGTTAAGAATAGTTTTTTCTTTTTCTAGAGGTCTTGAAACGTGTAGATGCGTCGAAAGCTCAAATTGCGATTTTCGGCATGATTCCAATACTTTCCCTAAAAAGCAAATAGACTGTCCATTATAAAAGTCTATAACATCTTCATTGATTTGGTATCTTCTTGAATTAATTTGAAAAAAAAAATAATAAAAAAATTAAATGTTGAATAACTAGATACATTTAAATCACGGGTATCTGGATAGAATAGAAAATACTGAGATGCACCTAAAATGTAAAGCGTGAAGTACAACTTATTTGGAGTATTCGTTTATTTTTAATTTTATGCATTTTAAATGAGATTATTCTATTTGTTACTAGAAAATGTACCCTGCGTTGCTCGGAAGTTGAATCAGTGCAGTTATAGTGAAAAACAAAATAAACAGCTTTTATTCGCATAAATAACCGTAAAAATTGCATTCAATCGGTATACATCGGCACAACGGGCGTGATATGATACTCCCTAAATAACAAAACCAAAACCATCAGTTACTCCATCGTCACATTTTGATCTTTGTAGTCAGAGAAGGGGGGTTGCTTTTCGACCGGGAGAGAAACTTGAAGCGTGACGTCACTGACTTACAAGTCAAGAAGAGGGGACATAGAGATAGTCGCGTTTATCATTCGAAAAGGAGATAAGATCATTCGTAATAAAATTTTAGAAGAATGAAATTAAATGATTCTACTCATAAATGCGTAGGGCTATCATTAAAATATTATAATACATGTATTATCTATATAAATAAAATTGAAAATCTGTCTGTCTGTCTGTCTGTCTGTCTGTCTGTCTGTCTGTCTGTCTGTTTGTCCCATCATCACGGGAGAACGGCTGAACCGAATTTGATGAAATTTTGTGGGTAGCCTAGAAATAGCCCCACTTAAAATTTAGTCTATGGTTGGAATTTCTACGACGAGTGGTTCTCGAGATATTAGTAAAAAACGAAACTTTCGTTTGTCTCATCATCACGAGAGAACGGCTGAACCGAATTTAATGAAATTTTGTGGGTTGCCTTGAAATAGCCCCCCATAAATTTTGCCCAAGTTTCAAGTTTCTAAGACCAGGGGTTGTCGAGATATTAATGAAAAACGGAACTTTTTTTATAGGAGTTCTACTCTCCAACTCCGTGGTTTATCCAAACGGAAAGGATAAAAATCGTTTGTTTAAAGCGTCAAAGGGAATTAAAACTTTATTTTTGAGTTTGATGCAGGATTTTTGCATTAAATAGTCACTATCTGAAAGCATGAATTGTTTGAAACATGAATTTAAATGGAAAAATCTACCTCCATGTTTTTACATGTATTAACCTCCATGTATTTCTCAAGCTTTTACTCAACGATTAGAAGTATAAAGAAATAAAAATGGTTATCTTATATCATGTTGCTCGGCAAAGGAATGGAATTAAATGTGTTTGTTAATGATTATTATTATTTTTTCTATTTGTATAATAAATAAATGGATGTAAAAATATATTTTATAAATGAACGGTTTAATTGTTCTTTTAATTATATATATTGCGGACTGCGTACATTACTTCTATTTATTTTAGCAAAGAGGTTTCAAGCTCATATATTGTGCTTAGCTAATAAACTCATAATAAATGAACGGTTTGATTGTTCTTTTAATTATATATATTGCGAACTGCGTACATCACACTTTTATTTATTTTAGCAAAGAGGTTTCAAAGCTCATATATTGTGTTTAGCTAATAAACTCATATATTGTGTTTACCCAATAAATTCATTTAGCCGATTGTTGAAGCAGAAAAAGAGTAGAACGGATGTATGTATCTTCTAATACAATTTTAGTGTTTTCATTTAGTATATATACAGACCGGATATGGATATTTTATTCTTCAGATCTGCAAATTTAGAGCTACGAATTTAGCGGAATATCTCTAAATAACTTGGTAACTTTTCTTAAACTTTACCAAATTAGAGGAAATATCTCCAAATTAATAAAAATGACCCAAATCAATGAAATTAAATTTGTTTTTTTAGAATAGAGTACTGAAATGATGTTTCTGTAGCATTTGTCGGTCAGTCCATCCATCCTACTTAGTAACGCATTTAACTAATTTTTTTAATATCACTAAATTGATAAAAATATTTGTAAATCCATAAAAATATCATGGAGATGAAAATGTCGCCAAACCTTCCATGGAGATCACATTATTCAGACGACATGATTTCCATCAATTTATTTGAAGCAGATGATATCATGTCGCTTAGCAACGGATCCAATGTGTTATGTGTCATACGATTTTTATTAAATCTAATAAAAATATGTATATAAAATAAATTTCATTGACATTGCATTTTTGACTGGATAATATCAATTACGGTCTTCAGGTTTAAACATCATTATTATTGATATTTCGGGGACAGTTGATTCAGGAATTATTGATATTTTCAAATTATTATGCCATTGTTTCATTATGACGAAAATTTTTGAAACTCATATATAGTACGTTGTACAAGTAATCTTCTACAAATGCACGGGTATATCTTCTAATCTACGACAATATAAGTAGTACAGGTATATTGGCAGAATTTTTATATATATTGGCATATATTGGAATCAATTACGACCTTCTGGTATTAAGATTACGGGGATTTTTGATACTTTCAATTTATTACGTCATCTTTTTATTTTGGTAAATATTTTTAAGACTCATATTACAATATGTTTAAGCTTCTACTAACACACTGGCATATTTTCTAATTTGCGACAATATAAGTAGTACGTGGTTGCATATATTGATTCAATTCTTTTTTGTGTGTGTGGATTTGTTTACAAAAGGGGCCAGGATATTTTATTCTTCAGATTTGCCCGTGAAGATAATTTTGCATAGTGAGAACAGATATTCTTAAACTTCTCTTTATGAGCAATAAATTTAATATTTTATCAGAATTTGCACATGATTGCGAATTATAAGTTTTTTTATATTATATACTCCGTACGAAGGACGGGTATGTTGCTAGTTTATAATAAAACTGAAATATATCGTGAAAAGTGTAGTAAATATAAAAATTACATTTCAAGTGTTTTAATACAGATATGATGATATGAATAAATATCTAATCACACACACATCGGATTTTTAAATATATAGTATCCATTACCTTAAACATTGATAATACTTTCTACATGTAATATAAATATGTATTTCAAAAATATCTAATTGCGTAAAAAATCCACATACATGTACATATATTGATGGCTATGAAATATCATTAATCTAGTAGTTACATAACTATATATTATACTAGCAACATACCCGTCCTTCGTACGGAGTATATAATATAAAAAAACTTATAATTCGCAATCATGTGCAAATTCTGATAAAATATTAAATTTATTGCTCATAAAGAGAAGTTTAAGAATATCTGTTCTCACTATGCAAAATTATCTTCACGGGCAAATCTGAAGAATAAAATATCCTGGCCCCTTTTGTAAACAAATCCACACACAAAAAAAAGAATTGAATCAATATATGCAACCACGTACTACTTATATTGTCGCAAATTAGAAAATATGCCAGTGTGTTAGTAGAAGCTTAAAAACATATTGTAATATGAGTCTTAAAAATATTTACCAAAATAAAAAGATGACGTAATAAATTGAAAGTATCAAAATCCCCGTAATCTTAATACCAGAAGGTCGTAATTGATTCCAATATATGCCAATATATATAAAAATTCTGCCAATATACCTGTACTACTTATATTGTCGTAGATTAGAAGATATACCGTGCATTTGTAGAAGATTACTTGTACAACCTACTATATATGAGTTTCAAAAATTTTCGTCATAATGAAACAATGGCATAATAATTTGAAAATATCAATAATTCCTGAATCAATTGTCCCCGAAATATCAATAATAATGATGTTTAAACCTGAAGACCGTAATTGATATTATCCAGTCAAAAATGCAATGTCAATGAAATTTATTTTATATACATATTTTTATTA
>OX578146.1:36833817-36993374 GCA_951213105.1 Amaurobius ferox | reverse complement strand
TGTGTATAGTTCTGTGATGAATTGAATCTGCCTACATCCTCAATTTGGTCCAATTTCGTGTGTGATTAAGATTTAGTTTTTGCTTTTGCCCCGATCCACTGCTACATAAATTGTTTCCCTCTACATAACATTAAACAATTTTTTCTTCTCATGATTTATTCATTCACCACAAAATTATTGCAAACTATTGCTTTAGAAAATATTCTCTATCTTTATTGGGCATTATATATTGTTTCGCCTTTGATATTTGCACGATAAAATAATTTTCAAGAAAATAATGTTTATCCGACATTTGATGGGCAGTTTTCTGATATATTATTACACTAATATTAAGGAAGTTTCGAGAATACTGTTTAAAAAGAGAGCTATAAAGCTTTTAGCGTTAGAGGCCGTAAGTCCGGTAGAAAATGGGGTTATAACCCAGATTTTGCTATTTGTTTCTATCTCCAGAGGAAAAATCTGACAAAATATTGTTGAGATATTTTAGATTTATTTTAATAGATGAATTATACTAAGAAGTAAAATATAGTTTGTTTCTAATTCTAATATATTGTGTTTTCAATTCCTATTGAATATATTTTTGCTTTCCCTAAAATATACAGTCACTAGAAATTTATTAATGAGTCTTTATATGGTTACATTTGGTATGTACACATCATTTTCGATGGAATAAAGTATTTTTATTCTTTATCGTATACTTAATTCGTACAGTCGTACGATTTTGGGGAAAAATCAAAAGTGGTACTTTCAGAACCAAAAATATAACTCTTTGCTAAATCCCCGACCCCCTCTAGAATGCAGGACGCGATAGCTCAGTGGTTAGCGCTCGGGAATTGCACTCGGTAGGCCCGGGTTCGATTCCCGCCACTGCCCAAACTACTGCCGTGTTCACGCGAAGTAAAATCACATTAAACATATGGGTCCGTAAGTCCTTCCGAGAGGTTGGTATTAGGGGAAGGAGCGTACGGTCCCTGTGGATGCCTCCCCCACTGGGTTCCGGTCTATATTGGGTGGCACTTCCCGGCCGTCCAAACTTCCAAACCTACACCTTTCTGGTAGGTCGGACGGTCTGGGACTCAACAACAACCCTCTAGAATGCGATAGCATATTAGTCATCATCCGTCATCATCAGTCACTCCGTGAATCCATATCAGTCATCATTTAAGCCAGGGGTTCCAAAACTACAGCTTGTTGGTCAAATGTGACCCGCAGACAGATGCATGATTGAGGTAAGAAATGAAAATGAACTTAAATGAATATATCCTTTTATCACATTAAGAGCATCATGTTTCACATATACTACGCTGTTGTA
The DNA here is from genome assembly GCA_951213105.1 of Amaurobius ferox. Taxonomy (NCBI): domain Eukaryota; kingdom Metazoa; phylum Arthropoda; class Arachnida; order Araneae; family Amaurobiidae; genus Amaurobius; species Amaurobius ferox. The sequence goes on along the minus strand of OX578146.1, from coordinate 36,992,062 downwards.
TATCTTCCAATGTAAAATATGCTGTTTTCACTGAAAATTAGAACAGTACATTTACGATACCATAGCTACAGTATATACTGTTTTACCTTCTCATTTTTACTTTTTCTGCAGATTGCTAACATATTTTTTTTAATTTCTTCCAAAAACTAAATTTTATAATTTTAAAGGTTTACAAAAGAAATTGCATCAGGTTTTGATGCAACATATTTATGTGAATTTTGTTTTAATTTGTTTTTTCTTAAATCAGTGCTGACCAGCTCAAACCCAAGAATACTTGCAACCTATTTTAATGGTTGACATCGCAAATATGGAGATCCGGCTTAATGTTCGAGCAAAGGAAAAATAGTTCCATGTCCTCCAGTTATGTTGTCTGAAAATAATTTATTTGGAATATGTTTATCACATATTTTTATTCTGAAAAATAGTATATTTATTTTATAGTTCAATTTGTCACTTTTTCCACAATTTTTTAATGTAAATTTCAGGTATTACTTTTTAAAAGTTGTTTTAGCCTAATAAATCTTTGAAAAAATTTATGTAGCCCGCACGTCAAAAAGTTTGGGGATCGCTAATTTAATCTATGAAGCCAATATCTATATAATAAAAGGCAATGTCTGTGTGCCTGTCTGTCTGTCTGTCTGTGTGTCTTATACACTATAGGTTCAGCGACCGCGCATCGCAGAGCTACGAAATTTAACGGTTGGAGACTCAGGCAAGTGGGGGGGGAGGTGACACGTGAAAACCGATTTTTAAAATTTGAATTATTTTTTTTTGTTATTTAACGTTTTATGCGATTTCGACCGTTTTTTCCCCTTTTTCTCCTTTTTTCTCCACCATCCAGACGTCGTAGAGAAGAAAAATCACACGACCGGAATGAGCAGACAATTGCGAGTTAAAATATATCAACTTCAAATCTCAATTTCAATTTTTAATATTTTTTAAAGATTATAAAACAAAAGTCAATTTCGACTAAAAAAAACGAACTTTGGTACTTAAATCTTCGCATCGGAAAAGTACTAATGATCTCGACTAATAATTTACATTTTTAGAAAGTTCAAAGACCTGGCTTTATTACAAGCCCAATATGGTTAAGAAATAATTAAAAATGGCCGGAGGATCGAAATTTTAAAGAGGCAATGATTTTAAATTTCTCCGATAATACTCCGAAGATCCGATTTTTCTCCCGTCGGTGACGTCACATGTTTCCATGGAGACGGGCTAGAAAATTATGTGATATTTTAAATCATGGAATTAAGAGCTTAGCATATGGTCATTTTAAATGGATATTTTAATTTAGGGATATTTTAAATGGATATATTAATTTTATGGATATTTTAAATGATATTACGTTATATTTTAAATGATGGAATTAAGATCTTAGCATATTGTCAAATTAAAATTTATTTTTTTATGGTCATTATAAAATTTAAATTAGCGCGCCGGAAGTTAGTGCGCGGGAATTGCACTGAGTAGGCCCGGGTTCGCTTCCCGCCACTGCCAAAACTGCCGTCGTGTTCACGCGGCGTACGATCACGTTAAACATGTGGGTCCGTAAGTCCTTCCGATAGGTTGGTGGTTGGGGAAGGAGGGTACCGTCCCTGTGGATGCCTGCCCCACTGGGTTCCGGTCTAAATTGTGTGAATAAAAAGAAAGTAATGTAGATTGTCGCGGAGGGCGCGGTAGCCCAGTGGTTAGCCCTCGGGAATTGCACTTGATAGGTTCTGGTGCGATTCCCGTCACTGCCAAATCTGCCGCCTTGTTCAGGCGGAGTACGATCACGTTAAACATGTGGGTGCATAAGTCCTTCCGAGAGGTTGGTGGTAGGAGAAGGAGAGTACGGTTCCTGTGGATGCCTCCCCCACTGGGATCTGGTTTAAATTGGGTGGCACTTCCTGGCCGTCCAAATAGTTACCTATCACCCATAAGAAAGGTGTATAATTAATTATAATTATAAATTATAATTATTTAAACTATAAATTATAATTATTAAATTATAATTATTAATTATAATTGATTATAACAATACACATTATTTGTGAATAATATTGGTTATTTTTACTTTCCGTATATACATAATGTATTAGGAAAGTATTGTGAAGTGGTTGAGAAAATTCGAATTCGAGTTTTCGACGGGAGAGAACGTTTCAAACATCCCTTATCACGAAATAAATGTTTTTGAGGGGATGTCTGTGTGTGTGTGTGTGTGAAAGTAAGTGTCTGTGTGTGTGTGAAATTAAGTGTGTGTGTGTGTGTGTGTGTGTGAAAGTAAATGTGTGTGTGTGTGTGTGTGTCACTGAGCCTGTGGCGACGATATCTCACGAACGAATGGAGCGATTTGACTGAAATTTGGTACAAAAATCACAATCCGTGAATACTGGAAGCCTATAGTTTTGAAACAGAATCGAATATTCAGAACCCCCAAAATTTGCGAGTGAAATTTTAAAAAAAATTATCAAAAAATCAAAACTTTTAAAGTTATGCAAATAGGCATTTCTTATGTAATTTTTTCTTAGAAAACGAGTGACATAAACTTTAGAATGCTTGCATGCACCGTTCTTAAGATATTGTACATTTTTCAAATAAATTTATCAAAAAATCCCATAAATTAAAAAAAAATGCTAACTGTTAAGAACCGTGTTCACTTTTCATATGTATAATATCATGCAATAAATTTGGTGACATCATTCTCGTGAATCTAACTCGTTCCATTCACAAGAAAATCTACTTTGAGTAATACTTTTGTATTTGAACGCCAGTAGTCAGTTATCCGTTGTAAGAATAACTTATTTCTCCGTCCATAACGCTTGGCGAGACTTTGGCGATGAATTCAGCGGAATGTCGCCAACTTGGCGACATTTTTAAATGTTGCCAAGTTAAAGAAAATCTCGCTAAATAGATAAAAATGACGCTAAATCAAAGAAAATGACGACTTATTGAAGAAAAATCAATATCTTGGAAGGAATATAAGTATCTACTATAAGAATAACATTTTTTTAGCTGCAAAAGTAGTAAATTTACTGCATTATATAAGGAAAGTCTTGTGCTCCCCACATCATATTTTTTTAACTAGTTAAGCATTTAATTGCTGTTTTAATCTGTCAGAGTTGTTTCTGATCTTGTAAGATATTCATAGAACTATTCGCAGTATATTGCTCATGTCTATTTTCATTAGTGCTTTTAAATAAAAGCGTTTGTTATCCAGAAATTTTGACTTATTCTTGTATCCCGACAGTGAACTTTCGATTGCAGAAGATACGTTGTAAAATAATGTTGAAAGAAAAAAATTAACAGTAATTGGAAAATCGTTCGTAATCCCCATATTCTTTTTCAAAAATCGATGCTGAATATATATCAGTCATCATCTGAGGTATATCTACAGCAGATCTCGAGAAATCGACGTTTCAAGGAAAATGTGCAATTTTTAATCCAAAGTGACATAGGAAGTGATACTTCAGAACAACTGGAGATGGACACATTTAATGAGTTTCTTTAACATTACGGAGTTTGATGCTGAATCCAGACCAGTCATTATCTTAGGCTGATTTATAATCAGTTTTGAGAAATATATCTTTTAAGAGACACTTTTGAACTATAAGTAGAAAATACACGGGAATTGAAAATTCTTAGTAAACTTTTCAACCTGATAACTGATCGTGCAATAATTTTAATAGTTGCAAGTTTTCTAATTAAAGGTCTATGCATCTATACTTGGTGTAGATTATTTAAGATAGACCTAAACACCTTACGTGTAGAGATCTTATTTTCAATGAAGAAAAGCATAGAAATTTCGAAACAAGAGCCTGGTTATATATTATATGCATAGAAATGTATATACTTACGGCTACAAATTAAGCAATTTATTGCAATTTTTTGTCTGATAATTACTTTTATACAAAATAAATTATAACACTATAAACTGATACTATGCATTCTAATAAACTTTTACTTAAAAATGTATTTAGGAATATACTACAGAATACTCATTATCATTTAACAAATATAAAAATCTGGATTCGAAACAACTCAGTAAAGGAAAATATTATGGTATTTTAGTATCCAAATCAGACAATATAACCATATTCTTAGTTTCAGATCTTCTCTCTCGAACTAAGACTCCATTACTTAAAGGAGTCTCGTGGGAATCACATCGAACAAGAGCAATGAGGAATCTGGTGTTTCTCCGTTCGTAATTAGGTCTGTTTCTTTGAAATAGCAATGTAACAGCGTTTTATTATTATTTTTCCATCTTCTATACGGACAATGGAAGAGCTTTATTTTATAGGATACGTGAAAAATATAAAAATAGATGGGTCATTTTCTCTAAACGGGCTTTTTCATCTTTCTTGTTACAATATATTTTTGTTCTATTTTTCAACCTTTTTTCTGCATAATATTTCAACATGGGTGGTTTAAACTGAAAAAAGAACAGTAGCAGTGATCATTTGGATGACATTAAATAGGATAGGCAAATTTTTATTTTCGAAACAAGTAAATACAGCATGACAGGAAAATTACACTTAATATAGGCAACGGCTTTGTTAGTATGCATATATATATCGTTAGAAAAATAAAAAATATATATTTTGCTTTCATTTTAATCTTATATTTAGAACTAACTTCTTATTTGTTTTATCTTCTAAACAGAAAATCTTATTTAAATGTAATTCACTTGTTCTAATGGCATTCCCATGTCTACCTAGAAGACAGGGGAATGACAAATCATGTGATATAACTTTCTGAGTATATAAGTTTTATTTGCATTTAAGTCTAACTTGCTATTTATTTTGCTGCACAAACCAGGCACAAATATATGTTAAAAAAATTTACTTTTTTATTCTGAGAAAAATCAAAGGCAGGTGAAGGACAAAGGAATAGAAATACTTACCCAAAATTGTTCAGTTTTATAATATTTCCCTCCACAGAATGATAGCTAGAACATAGTTGAATGGTGAATATGAACTTTAGTAGAAAAGAAAAATACTTTAATTGTATTTTATTGTCATCTATGTACAGAAAGAGGTGTAAAAATTTAAAGACAAGTGATTGAAAAAAAAGCTATGGGATAGTTGTAAAAAATTAATTTGAAATATTGCTCTAATACATACTGGAATTTTTATTACTGTTTGTATATAAAATTATCTAATTTAATATAAAACATCAAATTAAAAAAAAATAAATAAAGGCTTGCAAATGAAGTTGTAATTTTATTATTTGGCTGTTGAGGCACATAATAGCATTTAAAAGCAAAACTAAATTTTTAAATATTAAAAATATAAATTGTTTCTTTAGCTAATGGGTGACTAATATGAACTACAGTATAGCAAAACTGATCAGTGTCCAATATCAGTCCCAACTCATGCAAACTTTTATTAAAACACCTAGGACAAGTAAAACTTCCGTTTACAGAAAATGACCCAAATGATGTTTTTCGATTGACAATTATAACGGTAAATCTACCATTTGTAAATGGATAAACCTATAATAGTTTTCTAACTATACATAGTTTGCGTTAAAAGATATTTTTATGAAGGTATCATAGATTTCTGATTTTTATGGATTTACATGGTTTCAGCATCTCTATATACTAATCAGTTGTTTTACCAATAATGTTCGCGAATTTTGCAAAGTCCACTTCAACAATGAGAGCTCACAATTCCGTCACGGTAGCTCAACGGTACAGCGTCGGCAGGCCAGTTCAAAGATTCACAGTTCGATTCTCGGTTGGGGCAACAAGGTTCTGTACCATGGCGCATGAACAAATCAACCCTGTTGGTTAATGAAAAAATATCGAAAGTCTGAAATTGAGTTTAGTACGACTAGCACGATATGACTAGTACGACTGGCCAGTTCAAAGATTCAGGGTTCGACCCTGTAGGTTTGTCAAAAGCAACACAGAGTATGACTAGCATGGATTCAGTGGACTGTAAGATATCGCCGATTTCAGATTGAGAGGATAAACACTACGCAGGGTGCTAACCTGGAGGATAAAAATAGCAGGAACTGTTAAGTCAGATTGTCAGTTATACGCAAATCTGGCATTAGAGAGTGGACAATGCAGAGTTTACTTCGACAATAAGATATTGCAATTTCTCCCAAGTAGCTCAACGGTACAGCGTCGGCTAACTAGCTCGAAGACCCATGGTTCGAATCCCGGTTAAGAGCCACACGATTTTGTAAGTTTTGGGGCACGGGATATCTCGAAATACTGAACTAGTGAAGCGAAGTTGTATATGCAAATTTAACGCTATTAGCATATTCGTTATACTGATTGTCCCAAAGGACTAGAAACAGACAAACCTCAAATTTTGGTCAATTTTTCATGAAAGAATGAGAACAGCTATATAAAACAGAAAGTCCTTTATATCGTTCTTTCTGTTAATTTGTTTGTTCCGTATATAAATCCAGTATATACATCCGTATATAAATCCGTATATTCCGTCTATAAGTCGAGTTTCTAGACTCAGGGGTTGTCTACATATTAATAAAAATGCAGATGCAAAACATCCGGGACATTCGCAGACGATTTTTAGAAACATTATTTAAAACAAGAAAGATTAATCATGCATACAGCATTGATCATGAAACATTTTCCATTTACAAAGCAAGTCATATTCTTAAAATTAACACAATATTACATTAATTTATTACATTTGAAAACTTAAAACTTCATAGAAAAAAATGAAATTTATTCAAATGACGTCATTGAAATATAAGTCGCCTGGTTTAAACATCTCTAAAATGCGGTACTTTCAGCCGTAATATTTTTAAAATTATCACAATACTACAATAATTTATTGCATTTGAAGACATAAAACTTCATAAAAAATGAACTTTATTCAAATGACGTCATTGAAATATAAATCGCCTGGCTCGCTATGTAAAAAGTGTCAATATTTCATTCTTACAAATTTATTCCATTCATTTCATTCATCACAATACTACAATAATTTATTTTATTTCAGAACTTAAAACCATGCAGGTAAAAGTCATTTCAATCTGTGCTTAAAACTTCATCGAAAAAGTCCGCTATAAAATCGTTTGTTCTATATGTGAAATATATGAATGCTTCACTCATATCAGTTATATATTGCAGACCCCAGAGCAAAATATTTTTTGTATTAAATAAATTCAACAATTCTTATACAACTAATCCTACGTCTACATTCAGTCTGTTTACATTCTCCATAAGTGAAAATTAGACTTCGTTGTAGAAATAATCAAAGTTTGATGATCATTTAAACTCAAACATATTATAATGGCGTGTTTCAGAATGTAGATGCACAGAAATTAAGCAAGCATAAAGCAGTTTTACGACGCATACGACACTAAATATAAATTAAAAAGAACTTTAAAAATCACGATATTGACGCAAGATGGATGCCATATTTTATTTTGAAGTGAGTCATGTGATCTCTTCATATAATATGGGTTTAATTATTATTTTAATTTTTATTTAAAAACTATAGAGTATATTTGGCTGATATTATTTTCTTATTTTTTAAGGGATAATTTGAATATTTTCTAAAGCTTTCGAAGCAATTTAGGAATCTTATATTCGCTTTAAAATGTTTAAAAAATTAGGTCCCATAGGGTTTATTGTATTTCATTTTTTCAACTCGGGTTTAGTCCAAAACTAATCGGGTGATATTATTCATTTATATTCCCATAGGTCCCACAGACAACATACTAAAATTTCACTTTGATAAAGTCATTTTTACGGCTGTTATCGTGCGAACGGACAGACAGACAGAATGGACAATGTCATAAACACTTTTCATTTACGCTGTAAAGTGTTAAAAATGTGTATCTGGTTGCTTAGCGATGTATTTCAATTATTACTTTCCCTGTATAAGGAAATATTGGAATCGTGTTGAAAATCGGAACTCAAATTTTAGACGTAGCTACACGTTTCCAGCCCGCTAGAACGCGAAAATGCCATTTTTAGCGTGGCGTCTCTATGTGTGAGTCTATATGTTAAATGTTTGTGTATCTAGGACTCCATGTATCATAGCCCAAAATCTATTTTACAAAATGTTACAACATTTCATAGATAATTCACTTAAATGTTACCTTGATGCTTACTAGATATTGGCCCGATTCAAAAAATAATAAACTGTGTTTTTGGCGAAATGGCCTACAAAAATTATCTAAATCTGTAATACGAAACTAAATATGAATAATTGTTTTTACTAAATGGTTGTTTTGTAAGTATTTTTACTTTCCTTATATAGACAGTATAATTTATTTGGAAAGGATTGTGACTGGGTCAAAAATTCAAATTCGAGTTTTCGACGGAATAGCACGTTTCAAGCATCCCTGAACAGGAATCAGATGCTTTTGAGGTGAAGTCCGTGTGTGTAAAAGTATGTGTGTGTGTCAGTGATATATAGGAGACAATATCTCACGAACGTATAAGCGATCCGAACAAAATTTTGTGAAAAAACATCATAATTAGTACATAATGGAATCCTATTGTTTTTGCATGCAATCGAATGTACAGCATCCTTCTAAATTTTGAAATGAATTTTTTGAAAAATAATTAAAAAATTAAAACATTTAATAAAGTTACTTAAATAATCATGTTTTATCAGAAAACGATTGACATAAACTTTAGAACGTTAGCATGAACCGTTCTCGAGATATTGCATATTTTTCAAAAATGTTTATCAAAAAATCACATAAAATTAAAAATATATATATATAAACTAATATGAAATCTGTTCATCTTTCATTTGTAATATTATGCGATATGTTTATAACCATCATTCACGTAGATCTAGCTCCTTCCATTCACGGGAGAAGACACTTTGGATAACAGCTTTGTAATTTGACGTCATTAGTCGTTTATCTTCTATAAGAATAGCATATTTCTTTGACCATTAAGGCTTGATGAAATTTTAGTGTCGAATTTGGAGGAATATCGCCAATTTGGTTTCGAGAGTTTTGGTTCAAAGAGTTTCGGAAATGTCGCCAAATTGATAAGAATGACTTTAAATCAATGAAGATGACATCTAATTGATAAAAATTCAATATTTTGAATAAATTGATTAAAATTTCAATATTTACAATTATACCATACTCTACCATAACGCGTGTATCTCTACCGCTCTACCATAACGCTGTCGACTGTAACGCTTGAGAAAATTCTGAAGGCGAAATTTGGCGGCGTATCGCCAACTTGGCGAATTTTTAAAACGTTACCAAATTGATAATATATATATGTATTGTTACGAAACGTATTGAAAGAGTGGGCTTCTTCTGTGTTACAATGTCGCAGCTCCTTTCGAGAAAATTGTACTCGAAATTTTGGAGCCACTACCATGAACTCTGAACACTAAAAAGTACATCCAAGTAGTGATGGATTACTTCACAAAGTGGTCAGTAGTTCTGGCATATTTCGAGAGAAAGCAAACTAATCAAAATGGACAAAACTCTAACTACCCCTCTTCATCCTCAATTAAACGGCATGGTAGAGATATTCTACAGAACGATACTTAATAATTTCTTTGTATTCGTATCCACAAACCAGCAACACTGGGTCCGTCACCTACATTTCTTACTGTTGGCCTACGAAGTGATGCCCACGAATCGACCGGCCATTCTTCATCAAACATGCTTTTGGGCCGAGATTTATGATTAACATGTGGCCTAATGTTTGGAAGACCATGTGTTGCTCCATCATTGCCTGATGAACATGTGCAAAATTGTTAGGCACGGTTGCAAAATCGTTAGGTTCATCAAGAAAATAATGAGTAGTGTCGTTCATCGAATCCAGAATTCATCTTTAATCAAGCCGAATATCATCCATATCGACAGACTGGCTACACGTTTTGGACCACAGTAGATTGAAATTGCCGAGCTTTTAGGAGGGGGATGTGTTGCGAACATGCAATATTAACTTTGGCATCTCCTCTTTCGTATGTCTCGAAAGCAGACGAAGAAACACAGTCTATGACGTCAGCATAACGTGAGTAGATTCGGGTTGTCAGGGTCAACAGCGCGTAGCTAATGAAATATGTCACTTTTTGTGAGCTGGCTTAGTGGGTATATAAGGTGTGGTGTAGGCATTTTGAAAACGCGTCATTCGTTGCCATTATAAAGGAGCGATTTATTAGATTTGGAAAATGGATGTTTATCGGGTATTTGATATGGAGAGTCACGTAAATTCGTCAACTCCAACGGAGAACTGAGTCTTTTTATAGTCTATTTATAGAAACTTCTGGAAATTTCTCCATATCTCCCAAACAAATCGTTATTTCGTGAATCGTTTAATCGTTTTCGTTTCTGGAACATTCAGGAATTCGCCAAATGCCGCTAAACTGCCGATAAATTTCCAAATCTGGAAACCCTTCTTCTAACTGGGAAATCCTGGAAACCCTGGACTTACGTCATCCTCACGTCATGCTGATGCCATAGACTGTGTTTTCTTCGACTGTCCTTCAACACAGACGAAAGAGGAGGCTCCAATGACAAAATATTGTGCGGTTGCAACAATACACACACACACACACAAACACACATATATATATATATATATATATATATATATAAATATATGTGTGTGTGTGTGTGTGTGTGTGTGCGTGTGTGTGTGTGTGCGTGCGTATTGTTACGTACGCGCAATATTCTCTCAATGGCGCCTCCTCTTTCGTCTGTGTCTAAAGACAGGCGAAGATAACACATTCCATGGCGTCAGCATGCCGCGGGGATGATATATATATATATATATACATATATATATATATATATATATATATACCAATCAGACATTTCAATCAAATAATCAATAATTATAACATTATTTGTAATAGCATTATTAAAGGAATATCCAGCAAACGATGTTAGCATCTGAAACGTAGCTCGTTTTTCACAGTTACCACAAAGGAATCAAAAACTCTAAATTAATTCATCGATGAAATATAATAAAATAAACGTCTGTTTTAACTAATTTGCGTACAGCTGGCATAAAAATCAGTGTGCCGGACATGATGACAGAGAGACAAAAGTACAGATGGACGCATACATTTTATGTTGACCCTACCAAGGTTACCCATAAAAATTTCATGAAATTCAGTGCATCCGTTTCCTCGTGATAATAAGGCAAACAAACAAACAGACATATTTATATTTTAATTATAGAGATACATTTTAATGTTAAATATTAAAACCACAGAGTTACGGTTCAGAGATAGAGAAATACATATTAGTTTAGATTATCAGAGTTTTTATCAGAGTTTTATCAGAGTGGTAATCTTTAAAAGCTCTTCACCTAAACGTTTTTGGAAAGCAATGCTACTTCTAAAACAATGTATTGGAGAAGATAGGAAAACAATAAGATAAACAATTCTCTTTCTCATTTATTCTCCTCCCTCGTTTCCGGGATTTCACGAACTATTACACACAACGATATTAAAGATTTTCTTCCTCAAAATGCCGATGCAACACCCATTATCATGACTCATTCTATTGGACTGGGATTCATCTTGGTTATAGTCTTGTATAATATGAAATACACCTAAAAATGTATAAAACATATTTGCACCCACATATATATATATATACCTACTAATGGGATAGTTACAAATTTATATGATAAAAAGGATTTTTTAAATTCAATATTAATAAAATATTACCATTTAATTCCTGCAACTCGATTCAATTGTTTAGAAATATTATACTTAATAAACTTTTTAGAATTTGTAGATTATCAGATAAAACATTTCATGCTTTGCACATTAATAACCTCAAAATTACCATTAAATTATATGAATATCCAGCATATTTAATAAGTGGTACAGTTAATAAGTTTCGATTACCCTAAAATACTTAATAATCTGTCCTTAGTATCTTATTTTAGCCATACATCTACATTCTCTTGAATATAAATTACAATATATTTTCATCTTTTTATTTTGCAACTTTTAGTGTGGAATATCACATTTCACAGCCTTTACGCAGTACTATTTTTTATTACTCAATTTGGCAACAATAGATCACTTTTTTTAAACTTTAGCGAATGGCAACATTGGTCTTGCCATTTATTGCTCGTCATGGTTGTACATTTGAGGTGTATTTTAAGTTTTTTAGGTGTCTATCCATTTTCTTTATGCTTGTCGTCCAAATAACACAAGTTTATAGATAAAATCTATCTTGTGTTTCAGAAACAAGCATTTTTATGTTCACTTCGATTAAATATTTGGACTTGAATAATAATTTTTTTCGAAATGAACAATTCTTAAGCCTAGAACTTTTCCACGTGAAAGCTTTAATGCTTGATATATTTTGTATTCCTATTTCCGATTCCACTCCATTGATATTTGTTGATTATCTTTATCGTTATGACTTGTAATATGTGTTTTAATTTCCTCATCATGGTTAAATTCCATTTTATTTCATTGTATTTTGTAGGCAAATTTTAAGATAGCTAGTGTATTATGAATTACTACTTCCATTCAACCAGTGGATTTACAAGTTTGATATTTTGTATGTATATATATATATATATATATATATAGCCAAATTAATTCTAAATATTCTAACTATTTTTGTATAGACGTTTTATTCATTACGAGTTTTTAAGCTTGCCAAAAACAGGAAAGTTATACATTAAAAAATTAAATTGGAGAGTTTCTATAAAATAAATATTTTATTTAATAATAATATTACCTTAACGTCGAAACTTGACGTCTATGAAACATTACCTTAGTTAAGTTTTACCCCGTGTTTGATACTATATGTGAACAAAATTATAAACTTTGAATGCCTGTCATCTATAGTATCTTTATGTCATTAGTAGCGTCTTGAGTGTCTCTAAAGACAATCCGACCTCAAGCATTTTGCTAGCTCCCAGAGATAGAATTTGAAATCTTTCAAATTTACCGATGGTTTCCAAAGCGTCTAGAAATATTTTTATAAAACTTTACCACCTAAGGCGGCTAAAGGGGTATCGAGAATGAAAGTAATCGAAAATAACAACTCCAGTCATATAATATAGCAGGATTCATTAATTTTCAGAATTTGCCTCAAGCTAAAAGAAGATACATGTAGAACAAACCTTAGCTTGAACTTGCCTCAAGCTTCGAAATTGTATCCATCAATAGAAGATGATACGCATTCGAAGTTCAGTTCATAGTGACAGAAACCTCAAGTGAGGAACGTCTCCAAAAATGTGAATACCACCCATTACTGATATTAGCATGGGGTTTCTACAATGCTATGTATGTGGAATTTTTATATTTTACTACCACTAAAATATAAGAATTTTTAAGTATATTTAATAAAATATAATTTTACGTACAAGATAGTCTATCCAGACTCCTTTGTGAACACGGGAGTATTAACGATGTCACACATGCATTGGTAGCTGAAATTCAAAGAACACTTGCCTCGTCAACAACACATCCTGAGTCTACCAAACATCCCGCAATATATTTCCGTATCAAAGAGAAATCGAATAAGATAGATATGCCAGAATAACAGATACCCGAAATTGAGCTTCACATTTTTATAAGCAAACTTTGGTAAAAATTTGTTGCAGGAAAAGTACAAAAATCTGATGTGGACAGCACACGACTTTCCTTATACAATGCAATGACTTTACAACTTTTCCAGAAAATGTATAAAATCCGCGATACTGTGTTTTTATCGCTGAATTGTACATCTTGCGATTTTAGAGATGACAGCATGTAAACTTATTTCAAAGTATCCAATTAACTTATATTTCGCGTAATTCTAAAAAATAAATATCAATATTGATAGTCTCCAATAAGCGATGTAGTTTATATATTAAAATATTTTAATTATAATTCATGAATAAGCCGCCATTTTAATTGATTTAGCATCATTTTTGCAATTTTAATGAGATTTTTGTCAATCTGGGACGAAACATCGCCAAGTTGTCTATACTTTGCTAAATTGTATAATATCGTCCTATACTTTGCCCCAAGTTCGCCAAATGCATCACTAAATGTTAAAAACAAACGGAGAGAAGGGCATTTCTTATATACTAGAAGGTATGCCCGCCATATGAAGGAAATCAGAATTTGCGATACATTACTTTCCATATAGCATCATTTTTATCAATTTGGCGACATTATTGTCACTTTGACAACATTTAAATAAGTTGGCGACATCCAGCTAAATTTCTCGCCAAGAGTAATGGACGGACGGAGAAATGGGTTATTCTAATAGTCTACTCTTATGTTATTTTCAATATATTAAAGTTTCATCAATTGAATACTTCACTTGCCAAATCGATTAACTCCACTTTCTGAATTCTATTAAATTTTAATGTCAAAGCACTTGATTGACTCCTAACTGTATATATTCAAAACAAATTTCTTTAATAATAAGTATTAACACCACTAAATGACAACATTTTTTAGCCATTGAATAATAAATAATTTATTTCAGAAGCCAATCTGATTAACTCAATACTCTAATGTATATAGTAATAATAATTGAAATTGTTTCAAAGTACAGAAATACGAGCTGAGTCAACTGAAATGAAATTTCTGGTAAGTGGAAATATTTATTTGCCTAATGATTCACAATTTGTTATTATCGAATCTCAAGCGAAACAAATTTTAGAACATTTTTTCGCCAGATGATTGGTACAATATAATAACAAGAAAGATCAATCATGCTTAAAGCATTGATTATGAAACACTTCCAACTTCAATGCAATTTTATTTAAAAAAAGGCGAAAATGCAATACATTCCTCGGTAATATTTTAAAACTTATCACAATACTACATTAATTTATTATATTTGAAAACTTAAACCTTCATTGAAAAAAATGAACTTCATACAAATGACGGCATTGAAATATAAATTGCCTGGTTTAAATAACTCTGAAATGCAATACATTTCACGGTAATATTTTAAAAACTATCATAATACTACGATAATTTATTATATTTGAAAACTTCATCGAAAACAACTGAAATTAATTCAAATGACGTCATAGAAAAAATAACACGCCTGGATCTCTCAATAAAAACAGGATTTCATTCATAACTTTCTCCCATTCATTTCATTCATCACAATACTATAATAAATTATTTTATTTAAACATTTTATTTAAGACCATGGAGCTGCAAATAATTAAACTCTATGCTTAAAACTTCATCGAAAAAAATCGCCTTTCTCTTTATAAAATCAATTAATATTTCATTCATATCAGCCATGCAGACTCCATGGAATAAATTATTTTGTGTTAAAAAATACAGGAATTCTAATACAACTCATTCGACATATTTTGCTGTTTACATTTTACATAGGTGAAAAATAGGCTTAGTTGTAGAAATAATCAAATTTAGATGAGCATTTAAACTCAAATATATAGTCATTGCGTTGTTTCAGTATGAAGATGCACAGAATTTAAGCAAAAATAAAGTAGTTTTAGGACGGACACAACACTCAATATGAATTAAAAAGAACTTTAAGAAATCACGATTTTGAAACAAGATGGATGCCATATATCATTTTGAAGTGGGTCATGTGATCGTTTCATATAAGAGGTGTAATTATTATTTTAATTTTTATTTAAAAAACTACTGAATATATTTCGCTGAATTTATTTTTATATATTTTATGGAACAATTTGAATATTATCTAAAATTTTCGAAGCAATTTGTGAATTTTAAATCGGCTTAAAAAATGTTTGAAAAATTAGGTCCCATAGGGCTCAATGTATTTCATTTTTTCAACCCGGGTTCAATCCAAAACTAATTGGGTGATATTATTCATTTATATTCCCATAGGTTCTACAGACCGTCTGAACAACATACGAAAATTTCATTTTGATTAAGTCATTTTTACGGCAGTTATCGTGCTAACAGACAGACAGACAGACAGACAGAATGAACAAAGTCATAAACACTTTTCAACTCTGTTGTAAAGTGTCAAAAACCTGTAAAAAGAAAGCACTGTTTCATATGGTTCAAATGACGCATCAGGACTATTTCTCTACAAGAACTTTAGAAAATTCTATCATGAACAGAAAGGCAACAGTTATAGGGATACCAGTAAATTGGCTCAAAATACATTGGATAAAATTAGAAAAGTCGAAACCCCACCTTATACAATTCAAGTGTGACTTTAACGAAGACTCTGAATTTAATGCCATTAATATAAGAAAATCTGCAGCAGGTATAAAAAAATAAGGACAAATAGATATGACCGGAGCCAACTAATAACTAACAAGTAACTAAAAAGACATCATTAACACTTTACAACAAAGTTGAAAAGTGTTTATGACTTTGTTCATTCTGTCTGTCTGTCTGTCTGTCTGTCTGTCTGTCCGTTAGCACGATAACTGCCGTAAAAATGAGTTTATCAAAATGAAATTTTAGTATGTTGTTCAGACGGTCTGTAGGACCTATGGGAATATAAATAAATAATATCACCCAATTAGTTTTTTATTGAACCCGGGTTGAAAAAATGAAATACATTGAACCCTATGGGACCTAATTTTTCAAACATTTTTTAAGTAAATTTAAAATTCACAAATTGCTTCGAAATTTTTAGGAAATATTCACATTATCCCATAGAATATATAAAAAAATATTCAGTAAAATATGTTAAGTAGTTTTTTAATTAAAAAAATTATTTAATATAGGGAAAAAAACAAATTCAATTAAATTCTGACTTTGGGATATCTTCCAGAAAGAAAATAGAGAGATATTATATAATAAATATCTCTCCATTTGTTTAAACGTTTTGCATATGGGAGTGGCTTCATATTTTAAAATAAATTTGGTAGATAACAATTTTTCATTTTTTTTAAATTTTATATAACTCTTCTTGATAAATTTAATTGATGGCATTTTAAATGCACTTTCCTACGTCCTAGAGAGTTAAAATTTGGTACACAGCTTAAATTTGTTGAACATTTTATTCGACAAAAATTTGATGGATCTTTAAATATAGATCATACATTTTTTTCGAAATGGCCTGAAAATAATCCCCGTTCACTTCTATAAATCATTGGTGTAATATTGTTAAAAATTCCGATGTGGACAGCACATGTCTTTCCCTGCAGACTCATATTCGTTCTCTTTATTTATTCAATGATAATTTGAGTTTATCTGCACAACATAAGTATTTTAAATGACATTGAATTTACACGTTAAACTTAAATTTGGTTCTCATTTGATAGCTGGACTTATTGTCAAAGGTGGCGTAGCGAAAACGCGAAAAAACTAGAATATCTCAAGAACGGCTAGTCCTAGAGTAATGGGGTTAGTCTTATTCTTTTTGTTGTCAAAAATCACATATAAAATAGGAATTTAATTGATATAATTGAGCACACGTAGTCTTTTATTTTTATATATAACGATTTTTGCTGGCCATTTCGCAAAAATAGCCCGTTCCTTTTTCCCGAATCGTAGTAGAATAACCTACAAATGATTTATATACAAAATTTTGTTAAATTTGGTATATAAATCACTTGTAGGTTATTGAAATATTATACTCCAAATTTTGTTAAATTTGGTTCATTAGTTTTTAGCTAGAGTGGATAAAGGCAATTTCTGCGGCCATTTCGCAAAGAAGGCAGATTCTTTTATTGCGAATCGTACTATAATCTAATGAACATCAGGATTTCCCACAAAAAACATACCTACCAAATTGTATGAAATTCGGTCCATTAGTTTTTCAATTAGAGTGGATGTAATATCCACAGAGACACACAGAAACATACACAGACACACCCTTACACACACAGACGTCTTCCTAAAAGTAGTTTTTTCGTGTTCTAGAAGTCCCAAAACGTGTAGATCCTTTGAAAATTCGAGTTCCGATCTTCGGCACGATTCCAATACTTTGAGTACATACACATACACATATATATTATCTGTGTATTATCTGTGTATCTAAATTCCGTGCCTATGCAATTACAATAGTTGTGATTTTAAATGATCCCTAAACTTTTATTATTTCTTCAAGGAAGCCTAATTTTAACATATGAAGAATGCAAATATCTCAAGCGATTGTAAGATGAATTACATAAGAATTGCTGAATTTTTTTCACACAAAATTACTTAGCTCTGGAGTCTGAAATACAAGTTATATGAATGAAATATTCATTGATTTTGCATAAAGAATCAGATGATTTATATTTCGATACAGTTTTAAATATTTAAGTATAATAAATTACTGTAGTACTGTGATAATGTAAAAGATATTACCACTGAATGAATCACATTTTAGAAATTTTTAAATGAAATTACATTTCAGTTGGAAAGTGTTTCATAATCAATGCTTATGCATGATTGATCTTTCTTGTTAATAATATTGACCTTGATGATCTTCTTATTATTTTATTAGAGATTTATGAGATTTATGAATTACAGGAATATATTATATTAAGTAAATATAAAGCCATGATCAGGATCGTTCTGTTCGAAAATATACTATTTAACGGGACCAACTATTATCAGCAAGTCAAAGGCATTCCAATGGGGGGAGGATGTTCTTCACTCCTTGCAGACATCTACCTGAATAAATACGAGGAAGGCACTCACATATTAAATGAAATACCATACTTTCGTTTCGTGGATGACATACTTGTGGGCCAATACGAACAAATGCCTGAATTTGACTTCAGTTTCTACCCTGATAACTTGGATCTCATAGAAACACACATGGAAAATAAAAATCAAGTTGATTTCCTGGATATAAGTATCCTTTACGATAAAAACAATTGTTTATATACCATTTTATACGACAAGAGAAATACTTTCAAGACCAGCATCAATCACGTAATCGATTGGAACTCAAATTTGAGTAAAAATATATTACGTAATATTATAGTCAATCATCTGATACGCAATCAAAGAATCCATACCTTCAAAGAAGATCGAACTGAAAATGACAGAAGAATAATGCAAGAGGCGAAAAAGAAACATTATCCCGCAAATTTCCTTCGACATTATTATAATACTATATACAACGATGTAAAAAACGCTTATTTTAAGGATATAACTTGTACACACCTATGATGGTAACTGTACGATTCACCTTCACGGAACTTGCTGATAGCGCACCCTAGTGGTAGTATAATGCTATATATGGATTGCACTCTCCTTTGTTAACGACTCTTGGCCTTTTTCATTATGTGTTTTACTTCGGTTTTGTACTTCGGACTTTTCTTCGATTCTTAAGTTTTGTACTCACTTCCACGGTCAGTGTCTTGTGCTCGACACCATTTCGGAGGTCAAGTTTTGGCAAAGTATTTGGTTCCGGGAGTGTTACCTAGGTGTAATAGCATGCTATAACCGGGAACGAGGGGTCACAATCCCCCTCGGCCACTTATGCTTTCCCGTTGGCTTGATTCCCATTTTTTCCTTCATACTTTTATTTGCTATATAACTGCTTTACGTACTTGTGCAGCATTGCGCCATCTACGTTAAGCCTTTTTTCATACTTATGTATGCTTACGTTTTCTTCATCTAATTACTTTTGTATTATATTATATATATATATATATATATATATATATATATATATATATATATATATATATATATATATATGTATATATATATATATGTATATATATGTATATATATATATGTATATATATATATATATATATATATATATATATATATATATATATAAGTATATATATATATATATATATAAGTATATATATGTATATATATATAAGTATATATATGTATATATATATATATATATATATATATATATATATATATATATATATATATATAGTATATATATATATATGTATATGTATATATATATATATATATATATATATATATATAAATAAAAATTGAAAGATTTTAATCAAAAATTATGCATAAACTACAGTATGTACAAAAAAAAAAACCATCTCTAGCATATCTGTTACAAATGAGTAACTATAGACCAAGACTATGGATAAAGATAGAAGGTAACATATCACTACAATGGAAAGGGGGATGAGATGAATATTAGGATACAAAAATCACAATTAAAAGTATATAAAAATAAATAAAATGAAAAAAAAAAAAAACGGCAAAAATGAGAAAGGCAATAATAATTAGCTCAAGATAAAAGATTAAGACATAGAGAACAAACAATCAATTGAAACTACACAAAAAATTGCGGTTAGTTCGAAATTGTATTCTCGTCAGGACAGCCATACAATTCGAATTACAAACGATAGAATAGCCAGTTTCTGACAATGGCGATAGTATTTAACTATAGACACCATTGGAACTGTCTACTGGCTAGTGGAAGGAGAAAAATAAATCAATTGAATTACAAATCTGAAAAATAATACCTCCTCGAACAGAAATATGAACTCACAAGCATTGCTACCACGTGTAAGTTGAACTAGCGACTGAGCATTTCACCTCACTTCGTCAATGCGAGTGGGCACCGGAATGAATACATTTGAACGATACATAATATGTATGGAGACTTTCACAAATAGTAATCAGTATAGGACTCAGGACAAGTGGAAAATAGTCATTCGAAAATAGTAAACAGTATTACACTCAGGCCAAGTGGTAAGTTAGGTGATCGGAATGGGGGAATTCTCAAAAATGAGTTAACCAATCAAAGATAAATAATGCATGTGTAAAATTATTACGTGGTATATTTGAAATTATTAATAATATTATTTACAAATACTTCCGGATATTGGTAATTTTGACAAAAGCATTTAAGATTATTGATGTGGAGAAAGTAAAACCGTGGATCAGAAAGTCGATGTATTCGAAATAGCTGGTTTAAAATGATGTTTCTAAACAATTGAATAGAATTACAAGATTGATATGATAGCAGCTTTATGATAGTCAAGTTGTAAGAATCTTTTTTAACACTTTACAACAAAGTTGAAAAGTGTTTATGACTTTGTTCATTCTGTCTGTCTGTCTGTCTGTCCGTTAGCACGATAACTGCCGTAAAAATGACTTAATCAAAATGAAATTTTAGTATGTTATTCACACGGTCTGTGGGACCTATGGGAATATAAACGAATAATATCACCCAATTAGTTTTGGATTGAACCTGGGTTGAAAAAATGAAATACATTGAGCCCTATGGGACCTAATTTTTCAAACATTTTTTAAGCGGATTTAAAATTCACAAATTGCTTCGAAAATTTTAGGTAATAGTCAAATTGTTCCATAAAATATATAAAAAAAAATTCAGCGAAATATATTCAGTAGCTTCTTAAATAAAAATTAAAATAATAATTACACCTCTTATATGAAACGATCACGTGACCATGATATGAAACGATCACATGATCCACTTCAATATGATATATGGCATCCATCTTGTTTCAAAATCGTGATTTTTTAAAGTTCTTTTTAATTCATATTGAGTGTTGTATCCGTCCTAAAACTACTTTATTTTTGCTTAAATTCTGTGCATCTACATACTAAAACAACACAATGACAATATATTTGAGTTTAAATTCTCATTCAAATTTGATTATTTCTACAACTAAGCCTATTTTTCACCTATGTAAAATGTAAACAGCAAAATATGTAGAATGAGTTGTATTAGAATTACTGTATTTCTTTAACACAAAATAATTCAGTCCATGGAGTCTGCATGGCTGATATGAATGAAATATTAATTGATTTTATAAACAGAAGGACGATTTTTTCGATGAAGTTTTAAGCATAGAGTTTATGAATTGTAGCTCCATGGTCTTAATTTTTAAATAAAATAAATTATTTTAGTATTGTGATGAATGCAATGAATGAAATCCTGCTTTTATAGAGAGATCCAGGCGTGTTATTTCTTCTATGACGTCATTTGAATTTATTTCAGTAGTTTTCGATGAAGTTTTCAAATATAATAAATTATCGTAGTATTATGATAGTTTTAAAAATCTTACCGTGGAATGTATTGCATTTTAGAGATATTTAAACCAGGCAATTTATATTTCAATGCCGTCATTTGAATGAAGTTCATTTTTTTCAATGAAGGTTTAAGTTTTCAAATATAATAAATAAATGTAGTATTGTGATAAGTTTTAAAATATTACCGAGGAATGTATTGCATTTTCGACTTTTTTAAATAAAATTGCATTGAAGTTGGAAAGTGTTTCATAATCAATGCTTTAAGCATGATTGATCTTTCTTGTTTATATTGCTGATGAATCAATTTAAGCAAAGTAATAATACTCGTAATATAATATGTAACAGTAACAGAACAATTATTATTAATTTTTGCTAAAATCTTTAATAAAAAATGTATATAATGAAGTTTTTCTGTAATAAAAAAGTAATTTGAAGACTGCATTTGAATTAATAATTTTCTTTCACTTGCCAAATCGATTAACTCCCTTAATCACGCAAAAATTGTAGTAATAACAACGATTACTCCAAGGATATTCTATCTTATACTTCCTATATGTCGTTAGATAAGATACATCTGCAGTAATATAGTCTACATCGTTTATTTGAATTTATAATTTAAAAGGAATTTAAAAAACAATGTATACTATTTTATCATTTTTCTCAACTTTTTGTTTTATGAAGTTAATCGATTTGGCAACTGAGGCATTCAATTAGTAGTCATTTTCATTGATTTAGCGTCATTTTTATTACTTTCCCTGCAATACATTGTAATGTATAGGGAAAGTATTGGAAACATTCCGAAAAACGCAAGTCGAGTTAATTTTCGACGGATCTACACGTTTCGAGACCTCTAGAATACGAAAAAACTATTTTTAGCGTGACGTCTGTGTGTGTGTCTGTGTGTCTGTGTGTCTGTCTGTGCAGATTTTGTATCCACTCTAACTAAAAAAGTAATTGACCGAATTTCATAAAATTTGGTAGGTAAGTCACTTGTGGGCGAATCTGGTGCTGATTAGTTTTGGGTACGATTCGGGATAAAAAAAACCCGCCTTTTTAGCGAAATGGCCCCACAAGTTTTATCCACTCTAGTTAAAAAACTAATGGACTGAATTCCACAAAATTTGGTAGGTAAATCACTTGTAGGACACCCTGGTGCTGATTAGATTTTGGCATGATTCGGAAAAAAATAACCTTCCTTTTTTTTCAAAATGGCCTGCAAAAATCGCCAAAATCTAAAATAAAAAACTACGTATGCCCAAATATATACATAAAATGTTTGTTCAATACGTAATTTTTAAGGAAGAAAAGAATAAGACCAACCCCATTACACTAGGCTTAGCCGTTCTCGAGATATTTTAGTTTTATCGTATTTTCTCTACGCCAGCTTTGAAAATAAGTCCAGTTATCAAATGAGAACGAAAATTGAATTAAAAGTGAATTAAATGTAAGTAAAATAAAGAGAACGTGAATATAAGTCTGCAGGGAAAGTCAAGTGCTGCCCACATCAGATCTTTAAATTTGCAACAATTTCGTTAATTTGGCAACATGTAAAAAATTCTCCAAGTTGGTGATATTCCGCCAAATTCGTCACCAAAATTTCGCCAAGCTTTATGGATGGAGAAATATGTTATTCTTAAAGCAGATATATGAGTATTGGAGTAGAAATAAAAAATATTAGTAATAAATGAAACGAACTAGATCCACGAGAACGATATCACCAAATTCATCGCATGATAGTACATATGAAAAGTGAACACATTCCCCAATATTTAATATATTTTTTATTTTACGTGATTTTCAGGTACTTGTATTTTTAAAATGTCCAATATCTCGATAACGGTTTATTCTAGATTTCTAAAATTTATGTCAATCGCTTTATATTGAAAGATTGCAAACGAAATGGCTATTTACTTAACTTTATTAAAGCTTTTGATTTTTGATGGTTTTTTCGAAACTTCTCTCGAAAATTTAGGGGATTCTGAATATCCAATTACGATTAAAAACAACAGTCCTTCAGTATTCGCGGATTGTAATTTTTTTACCAAATTCTGTTTAAATCGCTCAATTTGCTGGTGAGATATCAGCTTCACAGACTCACTGACACACACACACACACACACACACACACACACACACAGAGACACATGCAAGCCATACACTCCTCCCATTCAATATTACTATTTCTTATGCGACATAACGCAATTAATCTACTTGCCACTGTACATTCTAATAAATAATGTATCAAGCTTAATACCTCAAACTATTTATCAATTTGCCCCGAGTTATAAATTTCTAGTCATACCATGAAAGAAAAATCTGATGTGGGCAGCACATGACCTTCCCTGCAGACTTATATCCACGTTCTCTTTATTTTAATTAAATTTATTTCACTTTTAATTCAATTTTCGTTCTCATTCGGTAACCGGACTTATTTTCAAAGGTGGAGTAGAAAAATACGAAAAACTAAAATATCTCGAGAACGGCTAGTAATAATGTAATGGGGTTGGTCTTATTTTTTTCTTCGCTAAAAATTACGTATTAAACATGCATTTAATGGATATATTTGAGCATACGTAGTTCTTTAGTTTAGATTTTGACAATTTTTGTCGGCCATTTTGCAAAAAAAGGCAGGTTATTTTTCCCGAATCGTACCAAAATCTAATCAGCACCAGGGTGACCCACAAATGACTCATCTGCCGAATTTTGTGAAATTCGGTCCATTAGTTTTTAGTTAGAGTGGATACAAGCATTTTCGGTCCATTTCGCAAAAATAGGCGGGTTCTTTTATCCCGAATCGTACCCAAAACTAATCAGCACCAGACTCGCTCACAAGTGACTTACCTACCAAATGTTTTGAAATTCGGTCCATTAGTTTTTTAGTTACAGTGGATACAAAATCTGCACAGACAGAGAGACACACAGACACACAGACAGACAGATAGACAGACACACAGACACACACACAGACGTCCAGCTAAAAATAGTTTTTTCGTATTCTAGAGGTCTCGAAACGTGTAGATCCGTCGAAAACTCGAGTTGCGATTTTCGGCATGATTCGAATACTTTCCCTTTACATTACCATGTATTGCAGGGGAAGTAAAAAGGAATAGCAATATCTAACATTATGGGTCATACAATTCAGCTCCACCCCATCTAACTTTAAACAAATTTTGCATTAATTGCATTGTTTAGAATCCGAATTTGAATAAAAAGCCGGAAGCACATTTCTCTAACTCCATTGTTTAAATATTCATATTCTGAATTTTTCAATTGGGATGACCTTTCATTATTAACATTCCTATTCAGCTGAATCATGAAGATGGTTTCATTTCTAACTCAATCAGCTGAATACTGTTTTTCGTTTAATTCTCCAGGCAATTACAATATGTTGTGGTAACCCTTTCGACTTGAAATCATGCACACAAAAACAGCCAAAAACGGCGAAAATTTGAGAGGCTATTTCTCCTGATAGAAAGGTTAATTTGAAAAACAGATTTCAGAATTGGATTCAACAAGGTCGTGTTATTGTACATGAATTTTTTCAACCCTCAGGGTTTAGTGCTTTGACATACTGACACTTAAATATTCATATTCTGAATTTTTTAATTGGGATGACCTTTCAGTATTAACATTCCTATTCAGCTGAATCATGAAGAAGGTTTCATATCTAACTCAATCAGCTGAATACTGTTTTTCGTTTAATTCTCCAGGCAATTACAATATGTTGTGGTAACCCTTTCGACTTGAAATCATGCACACAAAAACAGCTAAAAACGGCGAAAATTTGAGAGTCTATTTCTCCTGATAGAAAGATTAATTTGAAAAACAGATTTCAGAATTGGATTCAACAAGGTCGTGTTATTGTACATGAATTTTTTCAACCCTCAGGGTTTAGTGCTTTGACATACTGACACTGTGATTTCTGAGAGGAAACAATGAATTATGCCCTTTATGTTGATTTTAAGTAGATGGTATGCATATGTTTAATTAAAATATTCCTTTTCTTAAAGTGAAGTAAATTCATCATGCCTTTTAATAATTTAAATTGCAATTAATTAAAATATCACTTAGTAAATTATTGTCTTTTACCTAAATACATCCTTTTGCAAAAAAAAACAAGAAAGATCAATCATGCTTAAAGCATTGATTATGAAACACTTTCCAACTTCAATGCAATTTTATTTAAACATGTCTAAAATGCAATACATTCCTCGGTAATATTTTAAAACTTATCACAATACTACATTAATTTATTATATTTGAAACCTTAAACCTTCATCGAAAAAAATTAACTTCATTCAAATGACGGCATTAAAATATAAATTGCCTGGTTTAAACATCTCTAAAATGTGATACATTCCTCGGTAATAATTTTAGAATTATCATAATACTACGATAATTTATTATATTTGAAAACTTCATCGAAAACAACTGAAATCCATTCAAATGACGTCATAGAAAAAATAACACGCCTGGATCTCTCTATAAAAGCAACATTTCATTCATAAATAATTCCCCCGTTCATGTCATTCATCACAATACTATAATAATTTATATTATTTAAAAATTAAGACCATGGAGCTACAAGTAAGTAAAACTCTATGCGTAAAACTTCATCGAAAATTATCGTCCTTCTCTTTCTAAAATCAATGAATATTTCATTCATATCAGCCATGCAGACTCCATGGACTAAATTATTTTGTGTTAAAGAATTACAGCAATTCTAATACAACTCATTCTACATATTTTGCTGTTTACATTTTACATAAGTGAAAAATAGGCTTCAATGTAGAAATAATTAAATTTTGATGATCATTTAAGCTCACATATATTGTAATTGCGTTGTTTCAGTATGTAGATGCACGGAATTTAAGCAAAAATACAGCGGTTTTAGGACGGATACAACACTCAATATGAATTAAAAAGAACTTTAAAAATCACGATTTTGAGACAAGATGGATACCATATATCATTTTGAAGTGGGTCATGTGATCGTTTCATATCATGGACACGTGATCGCTTCATATAAGAGGTGTTATTATTATTTTAATTTTTATTTAAAAAACTACTGAATATATTTCGCTGAATTTTTTTTTATATATTTTATGGAACAATTTGAATATTGCCTAAAATTTTCGAAGCAATTTGTGAATTTTAAATCCGCTTAAAAAATGCTTGAAAAATTAGGTCCCATAGGGCTCAATGTATTCCATTTTTTCAACCCGGGTTCAATCCAAAACTAATTGTGTGATATTATTCATTTATATTCCCATAGGTCCTATAGACCGTCTGAACAACAAACTAAAATTTCATTTTGATTAAGTCATTTTTACGGCAGTTATCGTGCTAACCGACAGACAGACAGACAGACAGACAGACAGACAGAATGAACAAAGTCATAAACACTTTTCAACTTTGTTGTAAAGTGTTAAAAAAGAAACACCGTGGAGAAAGTGACTGTTTTCATTGAAATTAAATATGCGTGCAACTCATACCCAGGTAATGAAATGAATATAAAATTATGGTCGCATGTCCCCTCAATAGTTAGCAATTGCACAATGAGTTTTCGAATCAGTAATTGGTGAAACCCCCCTTATTGGCAATGCATGCTTGTATACGTGTAGGTGGGGAGTGATAAAGTTTCCTAATGTCACCATGCGATACATTCTGCCAGGCATTCCTCAATGATTGCTCCAGATCTGCTACATTTCGGTGTGCCGGAATCTGGTGGTCAAATATATCCCGTACATGCTCGATTAGCGAAAGGTCTGGCGACCTTGCAGGCCAAGGAACAGTATAAACAGCATGGATACAGTCCACAGATATGCGAGCCGTATGTCGCGTGGTATTATCTCGTTGGAAAATGGCTCCAGAATGACGTGACATGAAATGTAACGCAAACGGCAGCAGGATTTCATCAACATATCGTGGAGCTGGTAAAGTTGTACTCAGGATGACTAGGGGCGACTTGCTGTCGTAAGAGATAGCACACCACATTATCACGCCAGGGCCAATCTCCATATCATCACACCAGTTTGTTTGTCAGTGTAAAACAAAAGCTTATTTGGACCGCTGGCCCTGGTGCCACCACACATGTACCCAATGGTCATCTGCTAAAAGACTGAAGCGTGATTTATCGCTGAACACTATGCGATGCCAGTCTGCTGGCAGCCATGATGCTCGGGTACGACACCACCCCAAACGACTTTTCCGATGTTGTGGTTTTATGGGCAGACGTCTTAAAGGCCGCCGTGAGCGTAACCCCACCTCACCGAAGCGCCGTGTTGAAGGTACCACGGGTGATATGGAAGAGGCTGTAACAAGTTTGATAGAGGACAA
The DNA here is from genome assembly GCA_951213105.1 of Amaurobius ferox. NCBI lineage: Eukaryota > Metazoa > Arthropoda > Arachnida > Araneae > Amaurobiidae > Amaurobius > Amaurobius ferox. Next base: position 36,963,890 of record OX578146.1, on the reverse strand, counting down.
TGATGCCGTTTGGCCAGTTAAGGCCTGTCACACAATCTTCCGATCTTGTCTCGCATCTTACGCAGTAGAAACGCGACCTAACGCAGTAGAAACGCGATCTAACGCAGTAGAAACGCGATCTTACGCAGTAGAAACGCGTGGTATGACCGAAGTCAACACTCATCGGCCTTGCAAATTTAATCATTTGCGTACTTGGTATAAAGGAATTTGCATGCGTAATAATTTTGAGATGATCGGTTTATTTTATAGGAGGTGCTTTTTTTTTTTTTTTTTTTGCAAAAGGGTGTATTTATTTGGCACGATTGTTTTGATAATATCTTAAATCAGAAAACTAGAAAACTATACAGCACAGAAAATTTATTTGGCATAGTAAAAAAAAATATCGTTACTTGCAGATGTTTGAAACAGTGATTCAGAAAAAATAAGCCTTCATTAATTAGATGAAAATAATCGATATTTAAATATATTAAGAATATGGTTCTGAATGACGATATTTTTCGCGTATTTTAAAAAAAGATATATATCAATTAACTGGTATAATAAGGTATTCATATGGAGTTTGTTTATATTCTTGAATTATATGTAATAAGATCTTAATTAATAATTTGATATTCAATTATGATGAATTATTTTTCTAACTGTATTTTCATTATTGCAGTGAAATTCCCTTTAATGAGTGCAATAATTGGTAACTTTTTAATTTATACCAGGTATTTTATTTCAACATTAAAGATATATATGTAGTATTACTAGCAGCATACCCGTTCTTCGTACGGAGTATATAATATAAAGAAACTTGAAATTCATAATCATGTCCAAATTCTTATAGTATACTAAATGACATGTTTAATCAAAATATTCTGTTAAAATATTTAATATAATGCTCCTAAAAAGAAGTTTAAGAATCTCTGTTCTCGCTATATAAAATTATCTTCATGGACATATCTGAAGAATAAAACATCTTGGACCCCTTATGTAAGCAAATATAAAAAAAAATATGGAATTGAATCAATATATGCAAAATAAAGGCGTTAAAATTGTATGGGACTCGTACTAATTATATACGCGAATATTAGAAAATATAACCTGTATTAGTAGATTACATGTATAAATTGAAAATACCAATAAACCCGTAATCTTTAAATCTGAAGACAGTCATTTATTCCAATATATGTCAAAATTAAAGTGCTAAAATTATATGGGAAGATATACACGTACTACTTATAATGTCCGATTATTAGAAGAAGATTACCCGTTTTGCAATATGAGTCACAAATGTTTTTTGGTAAAATACAACAGACGACGTAATAAATTGAATATATAATTAATCCCCTTAATCTTCATACCAGAAGACTGTACTTGATTCCAATATATATGCCAATATATGTCAAAATATATGCCAATATACCTGTACTACTTATATTCTCGTAGGTTAGAAGATATACCCGTGCATTCCTAGAAGATTACTCGTGCAACGTACAATATGCGTGTGTCAGCAATTTTTGCCGCAATAAAACAATGGCGTAATAACTTAAAAATATCAATAATCCCTGAATCAATAATTCCGGAAAATATCAATAATAATAATGTTTAAACCTGAAGAGTATAATTGATATTATCCAGTCCAAAATGAAATGGCAATGAAATTTATTTTATATACATATCTTCATTATTCAAATCGGAAAGGATTTAATAAAAATCGTCTGCCGCATAAACACATTGGATTTAAATCCGTTGCTAAGCGACATGATATCATTTGATTCAAATAAATTGGTAGAAAAAATATCGTCTAAATAGTTATATTTCTATGGAACATTTGGCGACAGTTTCGTCAAATTAGCGACATTTTAAAAAATCGCCAAATTTATCGCCAAGTGGGACTGTAGAACTGACAGTTCCACTTTGCGACAAATTGACGAAATATCATCACAATACTATCCCCTAACAAAAAACAATTAATATCATTTATGTAGCGCAATTTTATCAATTTCAAGATATTTTTATAGATTTGAAAACATTTTTATCAATTTGGTGACATTTTAAAAATTCGCTAAATGTATTACTAAGTAGGATGGTTGGTCTGACAGATAAATGCTAACCAAACATCATTTCAGTACTCTCTTCTAACAAAACAAAAAAAAAATTTCATTGATATGTAGAAGACCCAAGCCACACGACCAACCCGAAGGTTTACGGCAGCTGTTTGTGTGTCGTTTATATCAATTTGGCAAAGTTTAAGAAAAGTTGTCAAATTAGCGATATCCCTCCAAATTCGTAGCTTTGAATTTGCAGATCTGAATGAAACATTCTTATCCCGTTTCAATATACTAAATGAAAACACTACAATTGTATTAGAAGATATACCCGCTCTACTCTTTTTCGGTTTCAACAATCGGCTATATGAATTTATTGGCTAAACACAATATATGAGTTTAGTAGCTAAATACGATATAAGCTTGAAAACTCTTTGCCAAAATAAATGAAATTGATGTACGCAGTCAGCAATTAATATAATTAAAAGAAAAATCAAACCGTCCATTCATAAGATATACTTTTATATCCATTTATTTATTATTTAAATCGAAAAAAAATAATAAAAACATTAACAAACACATTTAATTTAATTGCGTTGCCGAGCAACATGATATATCCTCCTAAAATGGTTAAATTTATTAACCACTAACAGCACACCCGTTATTCGTACTGAGTGTATAATTTAAAGAAACTTAAAGTTCGCAATCATGTGCAAATTCTGTTAAAATATTAAATTCATTGCTCCTAAAGAGAAGTTTAAGAATATATGTTCTCACTATGCAAAATTATCTTCACGATCAGATCTGAAGAATAAAACATCCTGCCCCCTTTTGTAAGCAAATTTACAGAAGAAAAAGTAGGAATTAAATGAATATATGCAACCCCGTACTAATTATATTGTCGCAGATCAGAAAATATGCCAATGTGTTAGTAGAAGATTACCCGTATTACAATATGCGTCTCAAAAATATTTGCCAAAATAAAAGAGATGACGTAATAAATTGAAAACATCAATAATATCCGTACTCTTTATACCAGAAGGTCGTAATTGATTCCAATATATGCCAATATATATCAAAACATATGTCAATATACCTGTACTACTTATATTCTCGTATATTAAAAGATATACACGTGTATTTGTAGAAGATTCGTACAACACACAATATATGAGTTTAAACAATTTTTGTCATAATAAAATAATTGCATAATAACTTGAAAATATCAATAATCCTTGAATCAATAATCCCCGAAAATATAAATAATAATAATTTTTAAACCTGAAGACCGTAATTGATATTATCCAGTCAAAAATGCTATAAGAAAAATCAAATCGTTCTTTTCTAAAATATATTTTTATATCCATTTATTTATTATTCAAATCGAAAAAATAATTATTAAAATTAATAGACAGATTTAATGTAATTGCCTTTCTGAGTAACATGATATAAGATAGAATCTTATAACATGTTAAATATGTCATGTCTTATAACATAAACTGCGAAATTAAATAACGATTTTGATTTCTCTATACTTCTCATTGTTCCGTAAAAGCTTGTTTTAAATAAACCATGAACCATGGAGATATATTTCCCCTTTAAATCATGTTTCAAACAATTCATGTTTTCAGAAAGTGACTAATTAACGCAAAAAATCTCCCATCAAACTCAGAGATTAAATTTTAATTCACTTTCAAACGATTTTCAAGCTTTTCGTTTGGATAAACCACGGAGTTAGGGAGTAGAACTCCTAGGAAAAAGTTCCGTTTTTCATTAATATCTCGACAAACCCAGGTCTTAGAAACTCGAAACTTGGACAAAATTTATGGGGGAATATTTCAAGGCTATTCACCAAATTTCATTAAATTCGGTTCAGCCGTTTTTCCGTGATGATGAGACAAACGAAAATTTCGTTTTTTACTAATATCTCGAGAACCACTGGTCGTAGAAACTCAAAATGCGGATATAATTTTAAGTGGGGCTATTTCTGGGCTACCCACAAAATTTCATCAAATTCGGTTCAGCCGTTCTCCCGTGATGGTGTGACAAACAGACAGACAGACAGACAGACAGACAGACAGATTTTCATTTTTATTTATATAGACTAGCAGCATACCCGTTCTTCGTACGGAGTATATAATATAAATAAACTTAAAATTCACAATCATGTGCAAATTCCTATAGTATACTAAATGGCATTTTTAATCAAAATATTCTGTTAAAATATTTAACATAATGCTCCTAAAAAGAAGTTAAGGAATGGCTGTTTTCGTTATTCAAAATTATCTTCTCAGGTAGATCTGAAGAATAAAATATCCTGGCCTTTTTGTAAGCAAATTTATAAAAAGTATGGAATTGAATCAATATATGCAAAATAATAGCGTATTGTATGGGACCCGTACTACTTATATACGCGAATATTAGAAGATATAACCTGCATTAGTAGATTACATATATAAATTGAAAATATCAATAAATCCGTAATCTTTAAATCAGTAGGCAATAATTAATTCCAATATGTGCCCTAATGAAAGTGCTAAAATTATATGGGAAGATAAACCCGTACTACTTATAATGTCATAGATTAGAAGATATGTCCTAGTGTTAGTAAAAGATTACCCGTATTATAATATGTAGTCTGAAAATTTTTTACCAATATATAACAGATTACTTAATAAATTAAAAATATCAATAATCCCTGCCATCTTCATACCGGATGGCTTGATTCCAATATATGCCAATATACATGTACTACTTATATTCTCTTAGATTAGAAGATATACCCGTGCATTTGTAGAAGATTACTCGTACAAGGTACAATATATGGGTTTCAACAATTTTTGCCGCAATAAAACAATGCCATAAGAAATTGAACATATCAATAATCTCTGAATCAATAATCCCCGAAAACATCAATATTAATAATGTTTAAACATGAAGATCGTAATTGATATTATCCAGTCAAAAATACGATGGCAATGAAATTTATTTTATATACATATCTTCATCATTAAAATCGGAAAAGGTTTAATAAAAATCTTCTTCCTCATAAACACATTAAATTTAAATCCGTTGTTAAGCGACATGTTATGATTTGCTTCAAATAAATTGGTGGTCAAAATATCGTCTAAATATCTCTAATGAAGGTTTGGCGACATTTTAAAAAATCGCCAAATTGATCGCCAAGTGGGACTGCAGAACTGGCAGTCCCACTTGGCGATAAATTGACGAAACATCATCAAAATATTATCCCCTAAAAAAACACAATTTCGTTTATTTAGGGCAATTTATCAATTTCAAAATATTTTTATGGATTTATAAATATTTTTATCAATTTGGTGACATTTTAAAAATTCGCTAAATGTGTTACTAAGTAGAGCGGTTGGACTGACAGACAAATGCTAACAAAACACCATTTCAGTACTTTCTTTTAACAAGACAAAATCAATTTCATTGATTTACGTCATTTTTATCAATTTGGGGACATTTCAATCAATTTGGTACCTTTTAAGAAATTTGCCAAGTTAGCGATATCCAGCCAAATTCGTAGCTCTAAATTCGCAGATCTGAATAAAATATCGTGATCCAGTTTGTATATACTAAATGAAAACACTAAAATATTGTTAGAAGATATACCCATTCTACTCTTTTTCTGTTTAAACAATTGGATAAATGAATTTATAGGGTAAACAAAATATGAGTTTATTAGCTAAACACAATATATAAGCTTAAAACCTCTTTGCTAAAATAAATGAAAGTGGTGTATGCAGTTTGCAATTAATATAATTTAAAAAAATCAAACCGTTCATTTATAAGATATATTTTAATACCCATTTATTTAATATTCAAATCGAAAAAATAATAATAATCATTAGCAAACATATTTAATTTTATTCCTTGGCCGAGCAACACGATATAAGATAGAATCTTCCTCATAAAATGCGAAATTAAATAACCATTTTAATATCTTTATACTTCTAATCGTTGAGTAAAAGCTTGTGAAATACAAAACATGGAGGTAGATTTTTCCATTTAAATTCATGTTTCAAACAATTCATGCTTTCAGATAGTGACTATTTAATGCAAAAAACCTGCATCAAACTCAAAAATAAAGTTTTATTTCCCTTTGACGTTTTAAACAAACGATTTTTATCCTTTGCGTTTGGATAAACCACGGAGTTGGAGAGTAGAACTCCTATAAAAAATGTTCCGTTTTTCATTAATATCTCGACAACCCCTGGCCTTAGAAATTCGAAACTTGGGCAAAATTTATGAGGGACTATTTCAATGCCACTCACAAAATTTCATTAAATTCGGTTCAGCCGTTCCCTCGTGATGATGAGATAAACGAAAGTTTCGTTTTTTACTAATATCTCGAGAACCACTGGTCGTAGAAATTTCAAACATAGACTAAATTTTAAGTGGGGTTATTTCTAGTCTACCCACAAAATTTCATCAAATTCGGTTCAGCCGTTCTCCCGTGATGATGGGACAAACAGACAGACAGACAGACAGACAGACAGATTTTCAATTTTATATATATAGATTTACAATTTATGTTTTAAATAAAATTAGAAAATGAATATCAGTTATGAAATTATCAGAGCTTATGGTATACTAGCTAGTTTTGCTATTTTGTACTTCCCTATATACATAGTAAAATGTATAGGCAAAGTATTGTAACCATGTATAAAATTCGAATTTGAGTTTTGGACGGGGAAACACGTTTCAAGCATCCCTGAACTCAAATCGATCGTTTTGAAGGTATAGTCTCCATGTGTATATGTGTATGTCGTGAGTCTTTGGAGGAGATATCTCACGAACGAATGGAGCGTTTCAAGCGAAATTTGATGCAGTAATCACAATCACTGAATATATGAATCCTATTGACTAACAACGTTATTGAAAGTTCGGAAAAAGCCCAAACTTTTGAAAGAAATTTTAAAAAAATCATCAAAAAATCAAAAATATCTAAAATGTTACCGAAATAAGCATTTCTTATGTAATTTATTATTAAAAGCCACTGACATAAATTTTAGAACTCTAGTATGAACATTTTTCTAATTATTGAACGTTTTCAAATAAATGTATCTCAATTCACATAACATTAAGAAATACATTATATTTTGTGAAATATGTTCATTTTCCATATGTGTTATTATGTGATACATTTGTTAAAGTCATTCAAGTGGACCTAGCTCGTTCAATTCCGGGCAGAAGATACTTTGTGTAATAGTTTTGTATTTTGACACCTAACAGTTTGTCAGTTATGTGTAACAAATCCGTTTCTTTCCGTTTGTTTGTAGCGCTTGGCGATAAAATTGACAAACTTAGTTTCAAATGTAGCAAAACATTGCCAACTTGGTGATATGTCGCCCCAAATTAACGAAAATATTAAAATTGCAAAAATGACAATAATTTAACGAAAATGACGCTGAGTTGTTAAATTAATTATTAAAATGTTTTAATATATGGACTATATTGCTTATTGCGGATGCAATCAATATTGATAATTGTCAATTTAGAGTTGCGTGAAATATAAGATAATTGGATACTTCGAGATACTTGTACATGATGTCAGCCAGAAAAGCGCCAAATGTACAATTCTACATTAAATATATTGTGTGTAGACATCATCATTATACATCATTTTTTTGCTGTGAAAGAAGTACAATCTCATTGCATTAAGCAGTAGTGGCCAAACTTCTGGAAACCTTTTGGGAAAACTCTATTTTTGAGATTTGATGATTCACAACACCACTTTTTTGTACCATTACCATAAAATTTTATATCAATGGAAAGATAATTTAATAAAGATTGTAATGCAACCACATTTATGAATTATTTTTAACAGGACATCATTTACGAAGAAGAAATGAAATACATAGAAAAAATGAGATATACAAAAATTCTCACCATGTCAGTTAATAGTTAGTTGGGTAACCTTTAGTTGCCTTAATTACGGCCTTATAGCATTTCCCCATCGAGTGAACCAAGTTTTTTAGTTCTGCAGCTGTTGTAATGTGAAACCAAGATTGAATTATTGCTTCTGTTATTTGGGTTATATTGATGGATTGCTTATGACTAACAAGTTTCTTTAGCCGGCTCCATATATTTTCGACGGAGTCTGGGTTATTCGCAGGAAATTCCAGCAGTTGAATATGATGAATTCAAAGCCATTTTTTCTTTAGTTCCACAAATTTCTTAGTCGGCTCCATAGATTTGCGACGGAGTCTGGGTCATTTCCAGGAAATTCCAGCAGTTGAATATGATGAATTCAAAGCCATTTTTTCTTTAGTTCCACAAATTTCTTAGTCGGATCCATAGATTTGCGACGGAGTCTGGGTTATTTCCAGGAAATTCCAGCAGTTGAATATGATGAATTCAAAGCCATTTTTTCTTTAGTTCCACAAATTTCTTAGTCGGCTCCATAGATTTGCGACGGAGTCTGGGTTATTCCCAGGAAATTCCAGCAGTTGAATATGATGAATTTAAAGCCATTTTTTCTTTAGTTCCACAAATTTCTTAGTCGGCTCCATATATTTTCGACGGAGTCTGGGTTATTACCAGGAAATTCCAGCAGTTGAATATGATGAATTTAAAGCCATTTTTTCTTTAGTTCCACAAATTTCTTAGCCGGCTCCATATATTTTCGACGGAGTCTGGGTTATTCCCAGGAAATTCCAGCAGTTGAATATGATGAATTTAAAGCCATTTTTTCTTTAGTTCCACACATTTTTTAGCCGGCTCCATATATTTTCGACGGAGTCTGGGTTATTCCCAGGAAATTCCAGCAGTTGAATATGATGAATTCAAAGCCATTTTTTCTTTAGTTCCACAAATTTCTTAGTCGGCTCCATAGATTTGCGACGGAGTCTGGGTTATTCCCAGGAATTTCCAGCAGTTGAATATGATGAATTTAAAGCCATTTTTTCTTTAGTTCCACAAATTTCTTAGTCGGCTCCATATATTTTCGACGGAGTCTGGGTTATTTCCAGGAAATTCCAGCAGTTGAATATGATGAATTCAAAGCCATTTTTTCTTTAGTTCCACAAATTTCTTAGTCGGCTCCATAGATTTGCGACGGAGTCTGGGTTATTCCCAGGAAATTCCAGCAGTTGAATATGATGAATTTAAAGCCATTTTTTCTTTAGTTCCACACATTTCTTAGCCGGCTCCATATATTTTCGACGGAGTCTGGGTTATTCCCAGGAAATTCCAGCAGTTGAATATGATGAATTTAAAGCCATTTTTTCTTTAGTTCCACACATTTCTTAGTCGGCTCCATAGATTTGCGACGGAGTCTGGGTTATTCCCAGGAAATTCCAGCTGTTGAATATGATGAATTTAAAGCCACTTTTTGCACACAAGAGCAACATGACAAGGAGCTGAATCCTGTTAAAATAGATCCTGTAAAAATGTTTCATTTTCTTTGAAAATATCACGTGCTGAAGGATGCAGTTTGGGCTTAAGTATTTCATTTATGTATCTTTGGGCATTTATATTCTCATTGATCATGGAAATTCTGCCTACACCTCTTGATGTTATACAACCCCAGATCATAACACTAACTAGGAGTTTCACGGTTGGTGTAATGCAATCAGGATGAAAATCTTCTCCGATTCTTCTCCTAGCGTATTTTACTCCATCACTACCAAACAGGGAGATTTTGGTCTCATCACTCCAAATTACACAGTCCCATTGTTCCATTGTCCAGTTAACATGGGTTTTAGCTCAGATTAATCTTCTCAACCTTTGTTTGATAGATAAAAATGACTTTTTTTTGTGGAATTCTAGCATTAATGCTGAATTCATGAAGTGTGCGCCGAAGAGTCCTTCTACTCAACCTCACATTGCATAGCGCCTTCTCACCTTATATGCATCGAGATAGTTTTCTTCTGTCACCAAGACACAGACTCTTAATTCTTCTATCATCCCTTGCTGTTGTGCATATTTTCCTGGCTTTACCAGTCTGGTTTCGTAGTGACGGAGTCTCATTATACATCTTCAAAAAACTTAGAAATATCACCTTTGGTTAAGTTTTCCCCAATATTTCTTCTAATTTCTTCATAACTGTAGCCTCATTCATTTAATAGTACTATTTTGTATCACTTTCTGTGTGACCAGTGAACTCTTTGCACCATTTCTTTAATTTTATTATGCTTTACAATCTCACTAAACTAAAGGAAACACAAAAAACCCAATCAACTTGATAGCATCCCATAACACATTAATAAATGATTAAGCATCCCATAACACATTAATAAATGCCCTGTGACCTATTGGCTCATTGCCAAAACAAGATGACACCTAATTGGCTCTCTAAACACTCATGCGCATGGGCTACATTCAAATGAAGGTAAGTTATTTCATATAATCCTAAGCAAATCGTGCTTATTTTTCCTGGTTATTTGGCTATAACTTTTGACAGAATACAGGTAATTGAACAAATGATATAGCATTACAAATTTGATTAAATTATATTTCCATTGATATATATATATATATATATATATATATATATATATATATATATATATATAATTTTATGGTATTGATACAAAGAAAAGTGGTATTATGAGCCATCAAACCTCAAAAATACACTTTTTCCAAAAGGTTTCCACAATTTTGGCCACTACTATATAGGAAAACTCATATGCTGTCCATATCAGATATTTAAAAAAGCTCTGTTCTTGCAATAGCTGTTGATCGTGTAATCACCCTAAGCGTGGACGCGCACATGGCTACAACCCACCCGCTACTGGAGCATAATGCACTCTAAGTATGCAGTTAAACACCCCGTCTCTAGCTACTTGGAAGAATACGCTGTTACGCCAAGTCTATTGTATTTTAATACTTTCAGTATCTGTCTAAAACGAAGGAGGTTAATAATTTGAATTGCTATTTTTATTCTATTCAAGATATTCTTTAGAATATATTTATGATAATAAAAAAAGATGCTACGCATCAAAAATCTAAATCATATCTTTCACATTCACGAAATAACATAATTATAAGTTTAACTCTCTTCTTGTCTAGCCACTTTGTTCAAAACTATATTTTGTCAGCAAGTAGATCACAAATATACGTCATTCATCAACCAGGTTCAGTCGCAAATGATATGCATGCTCCACCTTACGGGTGAAAGAAGTATTATTCAGATCGTTATTAAGAAAGTAAACTCTCACAGATCCTTTCAGAAATTCAGAAAAAAATCAGACATGACACAATTGCTTTTATTAGTTTTCCAAGATATCACTCCATAAACAATTAGAATCGTGCAAATCTTCAATTCACGGACGGGAAAATTTAAATACCAAATAAAATAACATAGATATGTCGTGAAGCATTTTAGAAAACTAATTTAAAAATTACATCTTTGTTCATCGAATTCCATTTGCAGTTCCTTGGAGAGAACGTTCTCCAGTTTTTCTAATCGTGTTAAGCTGCAAACTCTGTGCTTATACTTTTCATCGCTAAGCAACCGATTTGTGCGAATTGCCTGTTAAAATAAAATATTTAAAATATTAATTCTAATAAAAATAATTCCTGCGAATTATCTTAGAACCTGAACTATCACTATACTTAATTAAGTGATTTTTTGATGCTGATTTCAAAAAATGAACTTGAAATTCGTTTAACATGTCAGGATTTTTCGCAAATTGAAGCTGAAATCACTTAGATTTTCTATATTAGATATCTCTCTTTTCAACATCCAACAAAAGTCCGCCATCATATTTTCTTTTCACTTCACTTTGTATATTATTTCCATATTTTCAATATTCTGATAAGATATTTCATCGTGTTCTTTGGAAACTGATTCAAGATTGTTTGGAAAGTACTCTATGTGTGAATGCGAAAATTGCAATTTAACACTCATGTTGCAACCAGAAAGGAGAAACTTTTATAAATATTATACTACTCGTTTATTATTTCGCTCGCTTGTTTAAAGCTTTAATAAATGGTTGTATTATCTCTAATCCCTCCAAAATATTTTTCTCTTGTATGTCATTTCCTAAATGCTATTTGTCTTTTGATATACACTACGCGACAGCGAAAATGAGACACAAAAAAGGAGGAGCAGAAAGTGGTGGAAATGGGTAAATAGAGAGAGACAGCAACGAACAATATGTGATGTTTATTGCAGCATGATACACCTATACATTACCTGTACATACACCCATACATATATATGATACGCCTACGCATTATACTGGATGGATAACACCGTCTGATCAGTAGGTTGTAGGACCACCGCGGACGACGGTACAGGTAGCAACACGCCTAAGTACAGAGTCAATGAGCGAGCGGATAGAGTCCTGAGGGATAGTTGTCCCTTCCTTGCCAACAATTTGCCAGAGTTCGTCTTTTAAACGCGACGGGGGCACTGCACTCCAGCGACGTCCAATCACGTCCAATGCGTGTATGATTGGTGAGAGATCAGGGGTGACTGGTGGCCAGGGAAGCACCTGGGTACCTTACAGGGCATGTTGGATGATGCGTGCCTTGTGTGGTCGGGCATTATCCTGCGCGTAAATGACATTGCATACCCCCTGAAGGAAGGGTAATGTCTCGGTCCAGACTCTAACACGACGGCTGTCATTGCTGAAGCAGAAGCGTGACTCGTCTGAGAACACGACCCTGTGCCATTCCGCCTTCCACGTGGCTCTATCACGTCCGTGGCTCAATGGTATATATATATATATATATATATATATATATATATATATATATATATATATATATATATATATATATATATATATATATATAGCATCAATGAATTAATTATTTCTACAATTCTAATTGCTGACATGAAAAAGCAGTGATATCTTTGCATTCAAACAAAATAATTTAAGTTTTTGTTTTTTAATTTTCATGACTTTATAAATCGATCTGTTGAATTTACGATATTAAGTTCCAACATTTTTTCTTGCTCACACCGTCGGAATATTAAGAATGAGACAGAACAGCCACTGAAGCAAAGGATGAGCGACAGCTGTTAAAAGGTTGTCCACAAAAATGTCCCTACTTTTGAAGTAGTTGTTTTTCATTTTGCTGCCATGTTAATAACAATACAAAACGGGAAGTTTCTATTGCTATATATTGCTATGGGTTTCATGTGACTCATAGACAAGGGGGGGATACATTCTCGAACGTCATGAAGTCGCAGAATGATTTTGAATTTTTTGCTCTAAACAGGCTTGTGGTTAAAATACTCTTAGTTTTTGAGATTTTGCTGTGAGTTACAGAGTAATTTTAATCAGAGGTTTTCCTCTTTAATCCCGGGCAACATTTTCGTAATAAAAACAAAGTGTTAATAACAACAACAAAAAAAGAATGGTGCCTGTTTGGAAACCACCATACCATAATCAGATCTGTCTGCAATTAAATAACAATTTAGTGAAGTGTTTCTTCAACTATATTTTACTAAGTAACCATTATTACGACCTAAAAATAAAACACTCAAATGTATCAAATATATAAATCACACAGTCAGATGATACCGCCTCTATTTGGGGTGTGGCACATGAAACCTTGCTGCTGTTCGGTCAGCTCAGAAAATGACCTCCGCCCTGTTGTCCACACCCTCTTCAACATAAGTGAAGAAACAAAGACGATTAGTAGTTTTTTTTTCCATTTTGCAGTGGGAACAAACTGAGCAGAAGACTGGAGATAAAAACTCTCACTGTCATTAGCGCGTCTACATTTTTTCAGCCTCCTCAACTTTGTTTTGATTCTAATTAAGCAAAAGTGTTCGGTCAAGAAAATCTAAAAAATGAAGCTTTTAAAGAAACCAAATTATGCAGGAAATGTGGTAACCTTATAAAAAATGTATTTCGTACTTTATTCTATTTACCAACTTAAAACAATTGTTTTGTTTAAAACAATATAAGTAGTTAGTTAAATGTCTTGATCAGTTTCAAAGGCTTAAAAATGTCCCTTTTCATCAAATTAAATAAGATAAAGCAGCCACTGAAGCAATAGAACAGAGATGGCTGTTAAAAGACTGTCGACAAAAACGTCCCTACTTTTGCAGTAGTTATCTTGCTCATTTTAGCCTTTGACAACGGTTGCTGCATTCAATGAACTGGTTATGCAATTACTAATGCAATTACAATGTAATTTTACTAAAATATTTTATTTCTATATTGTAAAATAACACTAAAGCATTTTATTTGATGTTGTGCTTGAATTATTTATATACAGAACGTGATATTTTGGGGATAACACTGAATTTATTAACGTTTGGCATCCTCAAATTGGTATTTTTTATTTTAATGTTATTTTGGTGTTGTATCTATGTAATGAAACATTTTCTAAATTAAAATTTAACGAAACGTTTTTTTTTCAAATAATTTTTTCAATTGATGGTGTGCATTGATTGTTGACTGTACCTTAAACTGCATTTAAACCCCTTTACTATGTCGACGCGGTGGTCGAGCGGTCAAGCCGAGCGTTTCCAAGCGATCGTTCGACCGCCGCGTTGTGCGTTCGAGACCCACGTAAGGCATGGAGGTTGTGTTGTTGGTCGCAGTGTGTTCTGCCCCCCTCTGGTGCGCCTGGGGCAACGTCCAAGGACGGCTAAATCGTTCACGTTCTGGCCGATATATAGGCGAATGATGGAAGTCAAGTGCCTGGCCATTTGATAAAAAAAATAACCTTCTATTAATTCATTGTATGAAAATAAGAACAGTATAGTTGAGTTGCTTATAATTCTAATTGTTTATCTGATCGGGTCTTGGAGGTTTACTGACTCATAAATGTTTCTGTTTCTTAAGTAATTTTTTACTCATTTTACAATTATTTAGGTTTTCAATATTCTATTCCATAAGCCTTATATTCCATAGTCGTGGTTAAAAATAGGCCAACGTTCGTTTTCTTTCAGTTTTAGTAATTTAAATTTATTTGAATTTGTTCTTTCAGTTTTAGTAATTTAAATTTATTTGAATTTGTTAAATTGTAATTTCTTTATTATCTTTGATATTTATTTTCCTTTAATACAAAACTTTGCCCCTTTCAGTTGAGGATTTATTTATTTATCGCGATTTTTTAATCAAACCTAATTTCAAGCATTTAAAAAAATTCATTTTCGGCCGTTTTTAAAATTCACACTGTAATTTCATATTCCAAATCTTTTCATTGCATATTGTCTAATTTTCGTTCATATTTGCTAATTGCTTCCTTCTTTAAAGATTAGGGCTATTTAGAATTTTCTCATTGGCTGCCGAGTATTTTTAATATCGTCTGCCATGATATTTTTATTTTGGTTGCACAAGTTTTGATTCAATATTAGGCAATAGCCTTTGGATTATAAAACTTCGTGTTTGCAAGTTCTTTCTTGGATTTCACTTAAACATGTAGAGCCGAACATCCTAGAAATCAGCTGTCTGCGGCTCCGTAGGATTTTGCTCCTGAAACAATTAATTCCATCTCACCGAGTTAACTTTTAAAAACGCTGATGTTGCCCATTTATTTCAACCCCAGATCTTGCTTTGAAATAAATCAGTTTAATTTAGCAAAATCATTTGTAGATATTGCGAGTTTTTAGCAGCGTTGCATAAAAGTTATTTTCAAAAGCAGAATCTAAATGAATGTTGCGTTTTCGGTATTCCGGCGAAGTTATGTTTAGTTTTCGACATCGATTGTAAGTTTTGTAAGTTTGTAAGTTTTGAGCTTCCGGAAAAGTTTGATCATTGCTCTTTAACGTCAGTTACGTACAAAATTCGTATCTTGAGTTCTTTTATCAAGAGTTTCGTAAAATCATATCCAGCTAATGGAGCTTGCTGACGCGCGATTTTCCCGAGTGGGTAGAGTGACATATATTAGTGGTTCTTAAACTTTTTGCTCACAAGACCCCTCTTTTCACATTTAAATGCAGAGAACTCACCGCAAAGGGTGGTTGTAACTGATGACAAAAAATATTTATTTTCTTAAAATCAGTACTAACAAATATAATAACAATATACAACAATACTAGAAACTATATTTAATTTAAATTCAATACTCATAATAGTGATTACTAACAGATTTATATTTTATTATAAAATGCATATCTTATAATAAAAGTTAAAACCTATCATCGGTACGTCTTTGGCAAAATATAAAAAAATAATTACAATAAAATAATAGCTTAAAATTCAAATTTACCTCCCAAAAAAGAAAGAAAATTGAAATTGCAAATTTATTGCTACAATAAATTGATAATTGGCTTAATTTTAATCATTGCAGGTTTTATAGCAATTTCTATTTTGCCAAGACGAGATCAGTGTTTTGCTTTTATGTGAATCATTGTCAAAAATGCTGATTCACATAAGAAAGTGGTGACAAATAGAAAGAAAATTTCCATTGTCAATTAGAGAGTAGAGGATATCTGTTTCCACACTAAGCCAAGTATTCAAGGTTTGCTTGTCGAGCTGAATTACAATCACATACTTGATTATCTAATTAATCTTCTGACGAACGTTATTATATCGCAACTCTTCCCATGCGGGATATGTTTATACACTAGCTAATCATAAACTGAAGGGGACACTAGTAAATACCATCTAGCTAGTCGAAAGGTCAAGTAAAACTGCCTGACGGCAAGACTCATAATGAGCCAAAACCCTTGATGTGATAGTATTTATTTCTCGTTTGCAAAATATGTAATTATTCGAACTTCCTGAGTTCCTAAAAAATCTTTCGTGATCCCCGGTATAAGAATGGTTGACATATATCATGACTGCATTTTTGCAACTGGTTGACATAAACCATGGTTGGCTTATACCATGACTGGATTTCTGCTGTGTTCTTTTCCTGGACTTCGTTTACTCGTATCGCCAGCTCTTTGATGACATTCTCCTGTGTTCTTTCACTGTAGACTATCTGATGGAATGGTGCCAGATGTTAACCTTAAGCTATCTTCCCCTGCCGGTTTTAGTAATGCTTAAAAAAAGTTTATAATTTTAAAAAGTTAATTTAAAATTGCAATTATTTTTATGTTATTTATTGTCCTGCTTTGGTAAATTTAATACACTTTGACTAATGTAACTTAAATCTCTTGAATCTGGGTATTGTTTTTGTAAAACGTCCAAGTTCTAATATATTTTACATCTTATATTCCTTTTCAGCTAATTTTATACCTTTTTATTCAAAATCACCATTTTGGAAAATTGTTCTAAAATTCAAATATCAATTATTTAGCAATTTAGCATCGCAGAATTTTAACTCCTTATAAATTCAACGCTTTGTACTTTCTGCTTTTGGACTTTAACCTTGTAACTGTTTTGTGATTCTATTCTCTTGATTGAAATTTATGAGATGCAAATTGTTTAAGAAGTTAAACCTAATAATAAACATTTAGCCATTTTACCAACTGACTTGTATATTTATTTGTGTCTACATTTATAGCTCTATTTAATTTTAGAAACACTGTATATTTATTCATTACGGCATCTTGTCAGACACAACACCCATATTTAGGCTTTTTTCGAAATTAGATATTTTCAGATATTTATACAGTTTATAATAGATTTTTTGCCCTATAGTACACATCTTCGTTTATAACTTTCTCTTTGTATATAAATATTTGTTTTGACGAATAAGGCAATATTTCCCGAAACAGAAAAATTTCTTAATCGATGTTTGGACGGAAAGGTACAGCTGAGAGGAAAAAAAAAGCCTTATCCCATGTTATTCGATCATTGTTCATCATAGAGCAAATTTAAAGTTAACATTCGAATGAGAATGACGACCTCTATAAATTTATGCGCATATAATTTGCATAAGGGACCGTTGTCATATTTAAATAAGCACAAACTCCAAAATAGCCAAAGGCAACACCCGGTTTTAACATCATAAACAAATTCAAGACCCCCCCCCCCCCCAATAAAAGAAAAACATTAGTCCAAATATTATTTTTCGCACCATTACGATCTTATATACGACTTTATATCCAGAGATATCCAATATTCTGAAATGTGCAATTTTCAGGGGTCAGCTGCATATTGAATATCTCAATTTGAAGGGCAAAATATCATGGTTCGGCCACAACTTTTCTAACAATGTGGATCATTTATAATTTTACTGAAAAGCGTTACTGATTTATTTTGACATCTCATCTTGTTTTGGAGAACATAAAGTCCTTTCCGATAACTATCTTATAGTATTTTAAAATGGTCTGATTAATGGATGAATGACGCGAATGATGGAATAAGCACATTGCAATAACATTCGAATATGTCAAAGTCGGTAGATTGGTTAATCGAAGAGCTATTTTAACGATATCTAATGGTACCTAAGTTGTTGTAATAACTGTCATACTAAAACGCAAATATGCAAATTAGTCTTTTGACTTGAAGCTATCGTATGGTAATTAGCATCACATAATTATTATTCATTATATTTCCATTATAAATTTTTATATATTTATATATTATTTTTTTATATATTTATTATTTCTTTATATATATTTTATTAGCATAAATTACCACATAATTATGTGACCGAATACTACTCGTATTGACACAGGGAATATTAATTATTACGTCGTTAGATGGCATATATACTCCAATTTATAACAAGGGAAAAGTTCGAAAAATTCGTTTCCCTTTGATACACTTTTAGATTAATTAAGTTGCAACTCTACTACACTTTTAATATAACGTTTTATAAAAACTGGATAAAAGGAAATGAACTTTAAATTAAATAAATACTAAATAAAAATCAATATAACTTTTTCAAATTTGTCATTTTTTTCGGCTAATTTACGACCCCTAAAACCATCGTGATGACGAATATTTAGACATAGCGAAAGAACTAACAGCGATAATTATATAACCAAAATGCCATATCAAAATATATACACATATTTTACTTTCCCTGCAATACATGGTAATGTATAGGGAAAGTATTGGAATCCTGCCGATAATTGCAACTGAAGTTTTCGAGAGATCTACACGTTTCAAGAACTCTAGAATAAGAAAAAATATTTTTAGCGTGACGTCTGTGTGTGTGTCTGTGTGTGTGTCTGTGTGTCTCTCTGTCTGTGCAGATTTTGTATCCACACTAACAAAAAAACTAATTGACCAAATTGCATAAAATTTGGTAGGTAAGTCTCTTGTGGACGAATCTGGTGCTGATTAGTTTTGGGTACGATTCGGGATAAAAGAATCCGCTTTTTTTAGTGAAAGCCTCTATCCATTCTAGCTGAAAAACTAATGGACTGAATTTCACAAAATTCGGTAGATAATATAATTTCACAAAATTCGGTAGCTTGTGGGCCACGCTAGTGCTGATTAGATTTTGGTATGCTTCGAAAAAAATAACCTGCCTTTTTTGCAAAATGTTCCGCAAAAATCGACGAAATTTAAAATAAAAACTACGTATGTTCTGATATATCCATTAAATGCTTGTTTTATACGTAATTTTTAACGATGAAAAGAATAAGACAAACCCCATTACCCCAGGGCTGGCTATTCTCAAGATATTTTAGTTTTTTCGTATTTTCTCTACGCCATCTTTGAAAATAAGTCCAGTTAACAAATGAGAACGAAAATTGATTTAAAAGTGAATTAAATTTAATTAAAATAACAAGAACGTGGATATAAGTCTGCAGAGAAAGTCATGTGCTGCCTACATCACATGTTTTAACTAGTAAGCAATACATGGAGTGGAAAAATTGTTCATTTTTCATCAACAGTGAACATAAATACATAATAACTACCATTTTAGTAATTTTACCAAATGTATGAAGTAAGTGTTATTTATACTATCTACACACTATTCTGAATTTTACCTCTTCAGAACCTAATATCTGAAGCCAGTCATAGGTTCCTTGATATTTGTAGAAGTATTTCATAAGTTCCTTCGAAAAAAAAATGTTTTCGAAACACTGATATATACAAAAGTATAAGAAAGCTATAGAAATAAAAAAAATAAAATCTATAATAATCAATATTTAACCATTAAGATTAAAGCCATTAAGTCCTAGATTACGTAGATTTATATGATAAGTTTACAACAATTTTTATCTAGTAATTAGAAATTAAAAAGTAATAATTCCACGAAATGACCATTAAGGTTTGGACCACATAGATTTATATGATACTGTTTAAGAAAACTTTTATCTAGTCATAAAAAAAAGACCGATTCCACAGTAAAAAAAACACTGTTTTAGGACCCTAACGATTTTATTTTATATCCATCCTTAACTTTTGCAAAGTGACTTAGAAGTGAAAGAAACTATAAAAC
Source organism: Amaurobius ferox (assembly GCA_951213105.1). Lineage (NCBI taxonomy): Eukaryota > Metazoa > Arthropoda > Arachnida > Araneae > Amaurobiidae > Amaurobius > Amaurobius ferox. The sequence goes on along the minus strand of OX578146.1, from coordinate 36,943,623 downwards.
TGATAAATCAATTTGATTATCTTTAGTGGAGGTTTATAGGTTTCAATCTATTCTTTATGGTTTCAACTGTATATCGTTAGAATGAATTATCGAAGTTATTGCAGACATATCAACCATCAGAATTTCTAAGAAATTCTTTGTCGTGAGAGTACGACTATAAAATTTTCCACAATTGTGTCAATGACAAAATATACATTAAGCAGCGCATTTTATTTTTAATATATGGCTTGAGGCTCATATTTGGGGGAATATTTTATTAATCATATTTTTATTTTCCTAACTAGAATGAATTTTCCGACGTTGTCCAGGTCCATAGAATAAAAGAAATGTTAAATTGCCGAACATTATAAAAGTCCCCTCCCCACCCCCCCCCCACCCCACCCCCTTGCTAAGACTGACATGAAAATATTTGCTTTATGACCATTTAAAATCTTAATTGATAAGGTGAGAAGTTATTATCGTAGAAACGGATTTTTTTTTTAATGACATGGCTTGCGGTTCATATTTGAGTGACTATTTTATTAATTACATTTTTATTTTTCTAAGTAGAACGAATTACCTTACGTCGCTCAGGTCCATGGAATAAAAACATTAGAATGTTAAAGATTAGCGTCCCCCTCCCCCTTTGCAAAACCGTGCATAAAAAAACTTTTCTTTACGACCATTTAAAATCTTAATTGCTAACTTGAAAATATATTATCGTAGAAACGTGATTATTTTTTCAGGGAAAGCTTATAATACTATTATAATCTTATATTTAAACATTCAAATCTGTATAATATTCGGTATTTTCAATTTATGTATTTTAAATCCCATTACCGAAGTGCTAGCTGTCTAAACGCTTGTCAGTGATCTTACCATTATGCCTGGAATGGAATCCGGACGACATTTTTCTCTATGCGTTTTATGGTGATTTTAGCGTTCGAAAAGGAAGTTTGAGCTTATAAAATAACTATAAACTAATTTGAAATTTAAAAAAATACGTCGAGGTGCATTTATTTTCTAGAAGTACCTGTATGAAGTCTAGAAGTACCTGTATGAAAAATTTTATGGTCGTATGACGCTTAGACTTTCCGCTACAGACTGCATAGGGACATACAGACATCTTAATTTATTTTGTAATGCACATTACTGATAATGCAAATTACTGAAAACATACGAAGTGCATAACAGTCATATTTATACTAAGCTTTGATAATGAGTGAAAAAATAAGGAGCAAATATAGAGTTTTCTTAAAACTTGATCGCTCTAACAATGAATCTAAAATTACTTTTATTACTTTTATCGATTAAAAGATACAAAATTACCTGAAAACCAGTGAGATTTTTCCCTACAGAAATAAATTGCCGCCGCGGGATATTTATAAATTTTTAAGAACGACTCATTATAACTCATTAAATATGGTGTGGTAAACTTTATTTGTAGTTGAAAATTCTTGGCAAGTGTTTATTTGCTTTAAAATAGTTGATATTCTAGATTAACTAATTTTGTATTTTGCTATTTTTGATAAAAATGTACAACACCTCGAGAACGGCATATAATAAAGTTTTGTAAACGATATTATTCGAATTTAAATAAAATATTTGTATGACATGCTTTCATTAAGTAATATGTATATATATATATATATATATATATATATATATATGTGTTTGTGTGTGTGTGTGCATTCGCTAGATACCTTTGGGCAACTGTCTTCAAACATCATTCAAAATTGATTTATATTGATGGTAACATCTCAACCCATTGAAATTCCAGAGTCAGGCTTTTGACCCCAAATCTTCAAATTTCCCTTTGCAATTACTATGTAAGAAAAATAAAACACGATTTCATCTTAAACTATTGTTTTTTTTTAATTTCTGAAAATATTAAAATCTCATCCAATTGAGGCATACTTTCTCAACTAAATTTAAATTATATATCATTATAGAAATTTTTCATAATTTTATTTTAAATGTTTTATCAATATGCGGAATGAAATGAAAAACATTGATGTTCAGTTCTCCCCATTTCGACAATAGATGGCGCTGGATGCCAGTTAATCTCTCAACTCTCCATTCTGCTCTCTTAGAATACGATGATTGAAATTTTGTACGATATATCCAAGATAAAAGATTTTTCATATTCATGAAGTAATACAAATAGATAGCAACCTTTAAAGTGAAAGAAAATATTGAAAATTGGAAAAAAAATCCAATTTAAAATTAAACTCTTCGATAACATTCTTCGATAATATTCTCCGATAATAAACTGAGAAATACGTAAATCAAAATGAATTATATGAATAATCAGTTATGATACCGGATTTTTTATACCAAAACTTATGTTTATAAATAGAGCATATATTTTCTCGATAGAAGTACTTCAGGAAATGCATTGCTAAAAACATATTAAACGAATCACCGACCATTAGTGTATATAAATATTCGTATTGTTGTAGCAACATAAATTTTCAGTATACATACCCTTTCAGTGGAAATATTTCATTACATAATGGTATTGTATCTAGAAATGCCAAGGATAAATCTGTCTATACCAAAATATTCCACCTATTCATGGGGTTGATCTCAAAATGGGCTGCTTTTCGGCCAGTATCATAAATGGCCCTTTATTCTTAACATTGCTGACTTTATAACATCGCATGTATCTATAGAAAAAAATCTGATGTGGGCAACACATGTCTTTCCTTATATAATGTAATGAATTTACTACTTTTACAGTAAAAAAATAGGTTTTTCTTATAGTAGATACTAATATTCTTTCCAAAATATTGAATTTTCGACAATTAGTCGTCATTTTCATTGATTTAGCGTAATTTTTATCCATTTGGCGAGATTTTCGTTAATTTGGCAACATTTCAAAAAGTCGCCAAGTTGGCGACATTCCACCAAATTCGTTGCCAAAATCTCGCCAAGCGTTATGCACTAAGAAATAAGATATTCTTACAGCAGATAAATGACTATTGGCGTTCAAATACAAAAGTATTACTCAGAGTATCTTTTTTCATGAATGGAACGAGCTAGATTCACGAGAATGATGTCACCCAGTTTATCGCATGGTATTACATATGAAAAGCAAACATGTTTATCAATAGGAAATATTTTTTTTTTATTTTATATGACTTTTTGATATTTTTTTTTTTAAATGTGCAATATATCGAGAACGGTTCGTGTTAGCGTTATAAAATTTATGTCAATCGTTTTCTAATGAAAAATTACATAATGTATATTTGCGTAACTTTATTAGTGGTTATGATTTTTTGACAATTTTTTCAAAATTTCATTCGAAAATTTAGGGGGTTCTGAATATTCGATTGCGCATAAAAGAAATAGGCTTCCAGTGTTTATGGATTGTGATTTTTGTACCATATTTGGTTCAAATCGGTCCATTCGTTCAGTTATCGTCTCCACAGGCCCACTGACACACACACACACACACACATTTTCACACACACACACACACAGACATCACTTCAAAAATGTTTGATTCGTGATCAGGGATGTTTGAAACGTGCTCTCCCGTCGAAAACTCGAATTCGAATTTTCAACCCCGTCACAATACTTTCCTTATACATTATGTATATAAGGAAAGTAAAAATGTTGATTGTTTTTTCTCATTTTTACTTTTCTTATATGCATAATGTATAAGGAAAGTATTGTGACGGGGTCGAAAATTCGAATTCGAGTTTTCGACGGGAGAGCACGTTTCAAGCATCCCTGATCACGAATCAAACATTTTTGAAGAGATGTCTGTGTGTGTGTGTGTGTGTGTGTGAAAGTATGTGTGTGTGTGTGTGTGTGTCAGTAGGTCTGTGGAGACGATAACTGACGAACGAATGGACCGATTCGAACCAAATTTGGTACTAAAATCACAGTCTGCAAACACTGGAAGCCTATTGTTTTTATACGCAATCGAATTTTCAGAACCCCCCTAAATTTTCCAATGAAATTTTGAAAAAATCGTCAAAAAATTAAAACCAATATTAAAGTTACGCAAATAGACATTTCTTATGTAATTTTTCATTTGAAAACGATTGACATAAATTTTAGAACGCTAACATGAACCGTTCTCGAGATATTGCACATTTTTTAAAAAAATTATCAAAAAGTCATATGAAATAGAAAAAAAAATATTTCCTATTGAGAAACATGTTCACTTTTCATATATAATATCATGCGATAAATTGGGTGACATCATTCTCGTGGATCTAGCTCGTTCCATTCATGAGAAAAGATACTTTGAGTAATACCTTTGCATTTGAACGCCAATTTATCTGCTGTAAGAACAACTTATTTCTTCGTCCATAACGCTTGGCGAGATTTTGGCGACGAAAGTGGCGGAATGTCGCCAACTTGGCGACTTTTTGAAATGTTGCCAAATTAACGAAAATCGCGCCAAATGGATAAAAATGACGCTAAATCAATGAAAATGACGACTAATTGTCGAAAATTCAATATCTTGGAAAAGATATTAGTATCTACTATAAGAAAAACCTATTTTTTTACTGTAAAAGTAGTAAATTCATTACATTATATAAGGAAAGTCCACTTTTGCCCACATCAGATTTTTTTTTTCTTTTTAGAGTTGCAAATGTAGTAGAAGTTTTGCTTTTATTGAGAAAATGGTTATTTTTTAATTTTCAGAAATTTTTAAAATGTTAATGCTACATAATATTTCAGTTTAAAAATTTGATACACTTCTACATCATACCTAATAACATCATAGCGCCCGTAGAAATGAATAGCAAAGTTTATTGAATATGCATCCATATTACTATACTGCTCAAATGCACAATATCCTATTCACTGAGGTGTCACAGGAACTCCGTAATGAAGCGTCTTGGCTATATTACAAATCTATTAAATACCTTAATTTCCTTTTTTTAATATCCATATGAATTAATTATGCTTTTCGATATTATTTATCTTAAAAACATAACTGAACATTTTTGACATTTTAAATGATAAAAAGACACTATAAATAGCATTTATATATGATTTAATTTGTTCATCATATTCGTTCATCATAATTCGTTCATCAATACAGAATTGTATCTTGAAGACTCTGAGACTCTATTCATAGTTGACTAACTGTTGGAGGATTTCTTGTTATTAAAATTCTTCTGCCTATACTGTATTTTTTAATTTTTTTTAATTATTTTATTATACTCTTAAGTATGAAAACTAGTAAACCATTTATTTAATTTTCCATTTTCCAATTATTGCAATCTTTACAGCGCATAGTATATGCAAAGGGGAATATGATGGAATTGAAAATCCGATATTTCTGTTATCGATGGATATACACTGCTTGAATATCTGTGAATAGGAATCAACCATTTCCATGTGTCTGTTAATATATGTACGTAAGCAGATATCATAGGAACAACTTGAGTGAATCAGATGATATTCAGTATTATTAGTGGAATAGCTAAACGTGATAGTCCATAAATTTTTGGGTCAGGTCAGATCTGGAAAATATCTTAATTTCTTTATCATTGCTTTTGAACACCTAAAACATTTACTAAACAGAAGTATATAGTTACTCAAGTGTTATTCAAATTGGTATTATATGCACAATTCTTTGAAACCTGATGATTTAACACGCACAGATATCAGATATTGCACGTTTCTAACCTAAAAAAAAAAATAAATCTAACATAGTAAAATAATTGTCTGTATGAGTTTGCCGTCTGCAGCGAGAAATATGAGCGTGAAACAGCAGCGAAATAAATATATAGGTACAGTCGTACTTCAGGAATGTAATTTTATTTAGTTATTTTATGTTTTCACGATTTTAAGCGATTTTCACATACATCGTTTTCTTCAGCGACGGAAAGTATTATCATAGTTTCCATCTTGATATTACCGGAGAGATCAAAGAACGTCATTTCCAACGCTGTTTGTACCGAATCTGTCGGATAATTCCTTCATATTTATTTCTTACACATTTTATTTACATTTATTTTTATAATAAACGGAGAGCAAATCGTTTGTTAAATAAAGCCAATGTTTTGAACCCAAGAGTTATCAAAGTTCCGTCGAAACAATTGTTGCCACGTAATTTGCCTATGTCTGCTTTAAGAAAATATGCGAAGTATTATTTAAACTGCTCATCTGATGAACAGCAACACCATTAAATTCAACAACATTAAACAGGATCAATCGTTAATGTCGTAAATGTCATCTCTAATTGAACAAGAGTTAAAACTTCATTTACTCGGAGAAAATGTTATTTCATTGAACTACATAATCCTTTTAATAAATATATTTCAACATATTTAAAATAAAAAAGCACCCTAATAATGACCGAAAAATAAGTAAGATAAATGAGCAATTCCTGATGACATACCCTTGTTCAGGGTGTGGTGCTTCAAACCTTGCTGCTGCTCGGCAGCTTTAGAAATGACCCCACCGCCCCTTTATCCACACCCTCCTCAACATATTACAAGAGGGGGGGAATGTAAAAAAATATATGTTATCTAATAATATGCAGTACTAACAAACAAAGAAAGAATAAAAAGAACTATTTATGAAATGCATTTTTATATCTCCTTACGGTGTTATCAAGTTTAGGAATGTGCTCCCATTGCTGATTACAGTATTTAGCAACCGATTTCGCACTTATGTGCTCGTCAAAATGGGTATCTAATACCTGAAACGATACCAAGAAACCTGAAACTTTTTGTTGATTCATAAATACTGTTCTACCACGTATGGCTTTGAATTCCATTAATTTTGAGCTCAGGCTTCATCAGCTGCAACTACAAGGTTCATATTCACAGAACCGCCTTCGAAAGCGTTTTCAAAATTAGGAGCATGCTCCCATTGCAGATAAAATAATCAATGAAGCGCTTTCACTTTTATTATTATTTAAACTTTACAACAAAGTTGAAAAATGTTTATGACTTTGTTCATTCTGTCTGTCTCCCCTTTGGAACGATAACTTTCCGTAAAAATGACCTTATCAAAATGAAATTTTAGTATATTGTTCAGATGGTCTGTAGTACCTATGGGAATATAAATGAATAATATCATCCAATTAGTTTTGGATTGAACCCGGGTTGAAGAAATGAAATACATTGAGCCCTATGGGACCTAATTTTTCAAACATTTTTCAAGCGGATTTAAAATTCATAAATTGCTTCGAAATGTTTAGGTAATATTCAAATTGCTCCATAAAATATATTAAAAAAATTCAGCGAAATATATGCAGTAGTTTATTAAATAAAAATTAAAATAATAATAACACCTCTTATATGAGGCGATCACGTGACCAAGATATGGAAAGATCACGTGACCCACTTCAAAATGATATATGGTATCCATCTTGTCTCAAAATCGTGATTTTTAAAGTTCTTTTTAATTCATATTGAGTGTTGTATCCGTCCTAAAACCACTCTATTTTTGCTTAAATTCTGTGCATCTACATACTGAAACACCGCAATTACAATATATTGGATTTTAAATGCTCATCCAAATTTGATTAATTCTTAAACGAAGCCTATTTTTCACCTATGTAAACTGTAAACAGCAAAATATGTAGAATGAGTTGTATTAGAATTGCTGTATTTCTTTAACCCAAAATCATTTAGTTCATGGAGTCTGCGTAACAGATATGAATGCAATATTCATTGATTTTACAAAGAGAAGGACGATTTTTTTGATGAAATTTTACGCATAGAGTTTAATTACTTGTAGCTCCATGGTCTTAATTCTTAAATAAAATACATTATTATAGTACTGTGATGAATGGCATGAATGGGAAATTATTTATGAATGAAATGCTGCTTTTATAGAGAGAGCCAGGCGTGTTATTTTTTCCATGACGTCATTTGAATAAATTTCTGTTGCTTTCGATGAAGTTTTCAAATATAATAAATCATCGTAGTGTTATGATAATTCTAAAATTATTATCGAGGAATGTATCACATTTTAGAGATGTTTAAACCAGGCAATTTGTATTTCAATGCCGTCATTTGAATGAAGTTCATTTTTTTTCGATGAAGGTTTAAGTTTTCAAATATAATAAATTAATGTAGTATTGTGATAAGTTTTAAAATATTACCGAGGAATGTATTGCTTTTCAGACATGTTTGAATAAAATTGCATTGAGTTTGGAAAGTGTTTCATAATCAATGCTTTAAGCATGATTGATCTTTCTTGTATCTTTTGCAGTGGTAACAACAGAAGTTGCCATGTGCATTAATTTACCGAACATCGGTGGGTATCGTCTACTTAGTCCAACTCTTCGTATTTTATAAAATTTTAGTTCTGGCTACACTCAGTTCCCACGACTAAGTTCGTGTTTATATAACTCGTGGTAGAGGGAATTCAAAAACATGAATCGCGATCCTATTGTAGATAATAGAATTCTTGAATACAAAAGTGTGGCACATATCGAGTTTTATTACAGTCATTGAAGTTATCGTATATTCCAAACTGACGAATGCATATTAAGAGAAAACCGAGTTCGTGGATAATGCGACCTGCAGTACGACTATGGTCGTTATTTTAGTAAGGTGTTCTTTAAGTTCCACATCATCAATATTGCTTTGATTCTTGTGTTTTTCAAAACTTTTCTTTTCTGGTCATTTCCAATTTTCCAAAACATGTGCTTGACTGATCGAAATGAGGGTGCAAAACAGTATAAAATCCTTAATATATCCATCGAAAATGAAGTGGTCGGAAATGAAGTGGACCATATGGGGGGGGGGGCCTTTCATACATTCCTTATTTTAAACTACATTAAAAGTTGAAATAAACTTATAATACACTAAACTCCAGGGGATATTTGACAACATCGAGCTACCCCCTTTATAAGGGCAGTCTCGTTATGAAAGTTCTATTTGTATACTCAATGTTTTGTGTTAAATGATAGTTATATGTAATATTAGGTTTAAATGTATATTTTTCTTTTCTGTATTCAGTTGTCTGTTAAACAAATACCTTTACAGTATGCAAAATTTAGTATTCTACATATTTAAATTAAATTTATAATAAATATTTGTGGCACAATTATTATATATCGTGGCGGAAACTGTCAAAATGCATATTTTCTTGCTCATGGGAAACGCGCCTTTGTCAACTTTCATTGGTCTATGCATTTCTATGACTCTCATTGTAGTAGTCTTTTTATGATAATGGATGAAAAGTTTTATGATAGCGTATGAAAATTCTGCAGCTATTCTGTGGTAGCATTAATTATGCCTAATGTTGCCACCTTAATTTTTGATGTCATGGATTTATGGGTCGTAAACTGCTCCAGGAAAAACTGTCAAAATGTTGTTGTTGTTGTTGTTGAGACCCAGACCGTCCGACCTACCAGAAAAGTGTAAGGTAACCGTTTGGACGGCCGGGAAGTGCCATCCAATTTAGACCGTAACCCAGTTTGGGAGGCATCCAAAGGGACCGTACCCTCCTCCCCCTACCACCAACCTCTCGGAAGGACTTACGGACCCACATGTTTAACGTGATCATACTTCGCATGAACACGGCGGCATTTGTGGCAGCGTGCAAATGCAGCGCGCAAACCACCGGGCTACCGCGTCCGAAATGTGCCAATAGCACGCGGTGTTCCCAGGTGGTCATCCACCGAAGTACTAACCGGGTTCTATGCTGCTTGACTTCGGTGATCTAACCAGAACCGGTGTTTTCAGCACGGTAGGGCCGTTGGCGCTGTCAAAATGTTGTGTTGCTCTTCTGAGTGCTTTGTTCATTTAAACACTAACAAAATGGTGCTAAACGGTCTCACAATTTTAATATTACTTTTTTGAAGTAGAAATACTGCAGCCATATAGAATACGCAGTACTAGGTGTACAAACAATGATATACTTGCATGCGTGTCAGTCCCTACGGTACTGTGGGAGCCATAAAATCTGTCATTTTAAGTTGTATATACCAAGTTATTTTGAATATATTTTCACTTCTTAAGGAGGCTAGTCAAAACCGCTTCGACGACATAAAAATGATGTATACATGCTTAGATCCTCATTATATCCAAACTCGTATTTAACCGAGGACGTTCAATGTGACCTCGAACTCTCCAAATGAAGGCCTAGGTGACATCCAGATGTCTGTGAGACAATGTGCATGCATATGTAGAACTAATGTCAATCAAGGGGAAGGTAACAGATAACCCCCTTTAATAGATGAATGAAGTCAGTTCAATTTTAGAATTTGAAATCAGTGAAATTTAGTTCAATTTGACAGTTTAAATTCAGTGCAGTTTGAATGTATTGTGCATTTTGAATGTTCTGTGTAGTTTGAATGCACTGTGCAGTATTAACTCCTCGTCTAAAATGACATTCAGTTGCATCGAAATGCAATGTTAAAATTTCAGTTTGTCTGTACGACGAGTCCATGCATAATGATGTGCACAAAAGAGAAAAATGTAACCATATTGTTTTATCTCATCTAAGGAAGCAACATAAATCTGACTGTAATTCAGTAACACAAGTCACCACTGTATCACAGTAATTTGTGAACACCGAATGAAGCAGTTCTGAGAATAGTCACAAAATTATATTTCACATAAAAGCCGCACTGCTTTAAGTAAAATAATATTTTAAAAGCATTTCATACTTTCCGCAAATAACTGATGTCACTTACGGAAAAGAAATAAAAATAAAAGTGAAATAATGTTGCCCTTTGAGTGCAAAGATCTTTCCATTGTCTCTGTACCCGTCGTCAAGAAGGGTGTAAATAGCACCTTACCCAGTAGATTGGAAGGGTATAACAAAGGCAATTAGCAGATTTATCAAGTTTACAAAGATAGAAAAAATATATGAGGAAAAAATAACACTTTCTATCATTAACGTGGATATATTTTTTATCATCCACAGTTTTGTTTTAGTATTTTTAAAATTTGCTGCCAAGTAAGAATAAAAAAGCTTTAAATTACTAAAACTTATTTAATTTGAAGTAAGATGGAGAGTAATTCCTTTTTTAAATGAGTATTATGACCCTTCATTTGGGTATTGTAGACCTGGAAGTACAGCTACGGTTCTGCGGGAACAATTAAATGTATCTTCAAGTTTATTTAAAATACATATCGCCTATCAGAACACACAGAATGCGTTATAATTGACTGTAATCGGTTAAGTAGTATAGGTTGTAGGACTGTGAATACTGAAAAAAATTCCGAAAAAACATTCTTCAATTTTTGAAATTATGAATTATATTCAAGTTTTAAATAAAAGGTGTGTACTTACCACCAGAATACACAAAATAATCCATAATGAATGTGTAACTTTCCATTTACAGATCAAGTGGATGGCGTTTGGTAAATAACTGTTAAATTTCCATTAGATATGTTGGTCTGGCTTAACTCTTATTTTTCATATCCATTAAACTTTCCTAATAATTTTTTTTGTTGCTTTTGGTGTCCCAATTTTCTCAATAATTTTCTTTCTAACCTTTTTGTTAAATTTTGTCGTTTTAATATCATCTCCACTAATTTGCATGAGACGTAAAATGCGATGAACTGTTGTTGTTGTTGAAACCCAGACCGTCCGACCTACCAGAAAGGTGTAAGGTAACTGTTTGGACGGTCGGGAAGTGCCACCCAATTTAGACCGGAACCCAGTGGGGGAGGCATCCACAGGGATCGTACCCTCCTTCCCCTACCACCAACCTCTCGGAAGGACTTTCGGACCCACATGTTTAACGTGATCGTACTCCGCATGAACACGGCGGCAGTTTTGGCAGTGGCTGGAATCGAACCCGGGCCTACCGAGTGCGACTCCAGCGCGCTAACCAATGGGCTACCGCGCCCTATGCGATGAACTGTAAAAAAAGATCATTCTAGAATTCTAACTTTCCTCACTAGTGAACAGGAACAACTTGTAAAATCGGAACATTTGCTGGTTACTACATCAAATGGTTTGTTAGCAGATTATAAGTAAGAGTTCTTCATTTATAAGGAAGTTTTTGTTCCTCCACTGTCTTTATTTGCATGTTGAACAGCATCAAGTTCAATATGAAGTAGTCTAAATCTAATCTGGAAGTACAGCTACGGTTCTGCGGGAACAATTAAATGTATCTTCAAGTTTATTTAAAATACATATCGCCTATCAGAACACACAGAATGCGTTATCATTGACTGTAATCGGTTAAGTAGTATAGGTTGTAGGACTGTGAATACTGAAAAAAATTCCGAAAAAACATTCTTCAATTTTTGAAATTATGAATTATATTCAAGTTTTAAATAAAAGGTGTGTACTTACCACCAGAATACACAAAATAATCCATAATGAATGTGTAGCTTTCCATTTACAGATCAAGTGGATGGCGTTTGGTAAATAACTGTTAAATTTCCATTAGATGTGTTGGTCTGGCTTAACTCTTATTTTTCATATCCATTAAACATTCCTAATAATTCTTTTTAGTTGCTTTTGGTGTCCCAATTTTCTCAATAATTTTCTTTCTAACCTTTTTGTTAAATTTTGTCGTTTTAATATCATCTCCACTAATTTGCATGAGACGTAAAATGCGATGAACTGTAAAAAAGATCATTCTAGAATTCTAACTTTCCTCAATAGTGAACAGGAACAACTTGTAAAATCGGAACATTTGCTGGTTACTACATCAAATGGTTTGTTAGCAGATTATAAGTAAGAGTTCTTCATTTATAAGGACGTTTTTATTCTTCCACTGTCTTTATTTGCATGTTGAACAGCATCAAGTTCAATATGAAAGAGTCTAAATTTTAGAAATACATATTGTGGAGATAGAATTTATCTTTTATATCCGTTCAAAGACAAAAGAGTATACTTTAGAAAATGTTGGATTTTTTCCATAATTCAGCAATTTTTATCTATTTTAACCCTTTGGCTCCCGAAACGGCCCAAACGGCCCTACAAGCAAAGTACCGCAGACGGCCCAACGGCCCAGAGATATCGCGACCCCCTTTTCAAGGTGGGAGGTTGGACTTCAAAACGCCGACAAAGGAGAAGAGGCTATCTGTCATTCATTCTACTCCGAAGTACTTTGGCGACAGGTCTTACTTTTGGCTGATTACCTGGCGAAAACAGGGGGACTGAAGTCAGGTGTCGTGATATTTATGAGTTTGATAGATTTTCTTAAGAACTATGATTCTACTTCTGCTTCTTAACTTTTATTCGTTTGTTTTTCGAATTCGGTTTGAAATGAGCGTTTTGTAAAATTTTAACGCAGGATGAGTTAGAATGCAATCTTATTTAATGATACTGATAAATCGGATTGCACTGAATCGGAAGATGATGACTGGTATGAGAGTAAGGCAGATAAAAACAATCTTGAATTTTTAACACTTTACAACACAGTTGAAAAGTGTTTATGACTTTGTTCATTCTGTTTGTCTGCCCATTCGCATGATAATTGCCGTATAAATGACTTTATCAAAATGAAATTTTAGTATGTTATTTAGGCGGTCTGTAGGGGAATGTAAATGAATAATATCACTCAATTAATTTTGGATTGAACCCGGTTTGAAAAAATGAAATGCATTTAATCCTATGGGACCTAATTTTTCAAACATTTTTTAAGCGAATTCACAAATTGCTTTGAAAGTTTTAGGAAATATTCAAATTATCACATAAAATATATAAAAAATATTTCATAAAAATGTACTCAGTAGTTTTTTAAATAAAAGTTATAATATTAATTACACCCATTTTATGAAGAGATTACGTTTCAATTATATGAAAAAATCACGTAACTCACTTCAAAATAAAATATGGTATCCATCTTGTGTCAAAATCCTGATTTTTAAAGTTCCTTTTAATTTATATTTGGTGCTGTATCCGTTCTAAAACCACGTTATTTTTGCTTAATTCTTGTGCATCATTGTTCTGAAACAACGCAATTATAATATATTTGAGTTTAAATGATCATCAAACTTTGATTATTTCTACAACGAAGTCTAATTTCCACTTATGGAGATTGTAAACACATCAAGCTGTAAGATGAGTTGTACAAGAATTCCTGAATTTCTTTAACGCAAAATTATTTAGCGCTGGAGTCTGCAATATAATTGATATGAATGAAACAGTCATTGATTTTACATAGAGAACAGACGATTTTATTGTAGACTTTTCCGGTGAAGTTTTTAACACAGAGTTAAATTACTTTTATCTCCATAGTTTTAAGTTTTTATGTAAAATAAATTATTGTAGTATTGTGGTATTGAAAGGAATAGAATAAATATTTATGAATGGAATTTTTTACTGCTTTTTCATAGAGAGCCAGACAATTTATATTTCAATGACGTCATTTGAATGAAGTTCATTTTTCTCAATGAAGTTTACAAATATAATAAATTATTGTAGTATTGTGATAATTTAAAAAATATTAACGCTGAATGTTTCGCATCTTAGAGATGTTCAAATAAAATTGCATTGCAGTTGGAAAGTGTTTCATAATCAATGCTTTATGCATGATTGATCTTTTTTGTTAAATAATGAATAAAGAGAAATTGAGACTGTTATGATGGATAAAAATGAAGAACTTAATTGAACAATGGATATAGATAATACAAAAATGTATTTGCTTGCAAATACATTTCCTGCATTTGCTTGCCGTTCTGGACCTGTCCTTGATTTACCACCTAGTGCTAGTCCATTGCAATTTTTAAAATTATTTTACACCGACGAAGCTGTAGAAACAATTCGGTTAAATACGAACAATTATGCATATTTTTGTGCAACAGAACAAGGAAATGAAGATATTTCAATTCAAAGTCCCTGATCAGAAATTTACTAAACTCCAATTTTATACATTTCCTGTTATATTTTATATCCACTCAAAATATATCAGGAAAGGTAATGATCGCAGTAGCTCAAAGCGTTGTCAAGCGAGCCAAAATTAGATGCTTTGGTTCTCACCTAAAACACGAGTTCTTTACAGAACACTATATAACATATAAAAACTTATTATTTACTTTAACCCACTAATTTTACCTGGAAGGTCGATTTTTACTGATGTAGGTAAATGGAATTTGGGTCATACCCCCCCCCCCCCTCTATTTGGAAGAAAAGTTATGTTAATTGAAAAACAAAATTTAGTGATGTCATTCTTTCGATCGTAATCCCCCTTTCCTTTTCGAAATCTGGGCTACATCTATAATTTTAATACTATTTATATGTATAGCGCAGTTAACACAATTATTTTTCTGTACAGACCATATTATTACATGTTTGTTCCACTTTAGAACCATATACAGTAACACATTCTACATAGAAAAGTAATTTCAATAAAACCTTAAATTTTGGACTACGGGCATTATATATATATATATATATATATATATATATATATATATATATATATATATATATATATATATACCAATCCTTACATAACCTTAGCATATATAAAATTTCATGGTGGCACCAATATTTTGTTCTAATCATAAAACCTACTGTATATTCAGATAACTTCGTTATCTGAATTTTAATTATATTTATTTCATGATAAGTTAGTTATATGAATAACAGATGCTGGTTGCTAGTGGGGATAAGATTTTGCGTAACGTTTACCCTGCATATACCGTTTACACCTCATAGAGATACAGATATGAGCTGCTTTACAAAAATGTTGAAATATGCTCTGGAAGTTTCTCCTTCAAAATCTAAAATTTAAAATGTTTTTTAAAAAATTCTACAAGAACAATCATTTTGAAGGAGACTTAAAAAAGCCAAGACTTATTCCTCAATAAATCGTAGGTTTTCAGACACTTTTAAGAGGAAGGGGGGGGGATTTATTCCTTTATATTTTTACCCTGTAAAGCAAACCACCGATTGAACCGTTTTATAATTTGGTTCCTTTTTCTTTGCCAAAGTTCAGTGGAGCCGTGAGAAAACTATTTTTATAGTCACAGACATCGCACAAGAGTATTATTATTCAGCCTCAGGTTTGGACCTCATTTTACAAGATGCCCCAAAATAAATGACTGCAGTCCATTTCCGACAAAGCATGACACCCTTTTGAAATATATAACAGACTCATAAAAGCAACTGACTCCTTGAAGCAGCCCTGGGCTATATATTACTTCCATAGCCCTGAAAGCAACCTGCCTAGCCCACAGATATACAACAAAGCATATTGTTCTCCAGCTTTCTTTATATAGCCATCATGTACAAAGACATACAGCAACTTATTCAGAGATAAATTACACCGCTGTTTTTAAGTCATTTCAGCCGATATCTGGGGTGCTGGATGCAGTTAGTTAAATTGCCGACACCGTAAATCAGATAAGTAAAGATGACCAAATTTATTTTTCTAAAAATAAGCTTGTCAGTGCACAGACTTGAGGGCACAGGCGGTCTAGAATTTGTTTGTTTGGTAGGAGGAGAGGTGCTGTTGTCTGCTAAAATCCCACAAGTCCGGGTGGTACATCCCTTTTATCTCTATAGAGATAAAAGGGATTATAATTTCAGTCCTTTTGATGGAAACTTTTCCGATTGAGGAAAGTTACGACTTTAGAACGCAATTAATTTCGCCTTTCACAAATCTTAAAAATATGAAACGATATATACGAATGTTTATTACTTTATTTCCAAAGATTATAGTTTTCCGAAGATTGTATTTTAAGCATAAATATTTGAAAATTTGAATCAATAAAACATCTTTAAAATCTAAGTTCAGAGAAAATAAACATTCAAGTACAGACAAACAGAGATATTACAAGATCAGGTGTGGTTTGTGAAATTTTCAAAAAATGGGAATTTGGGAATGTGAAATGTTAGATAAAAAATTAATAAAAATTTCTATGAAAATTAAAATGTGTATTTCTTAATCTATTGTATTGACACCACACTCTTTCCAGAATCGTAAGTAAATATCAATATACAATCACAACACATGGACATCAAAGAATATAGTATAAAAATTCTGCTTATGAATGATCTTAACAACAGTGTTTGTATTACATAAACGCATCCATGAACCGGTTTCGTATTTATTACGCGTCCCATGAAATAACTGATATTTACAATGACAATAATAAAAATTTATTATGCGCAGAATTTGCGAACCGACAAATTCAATTCTGCCACGTAATCATCTTCAGTTTCTTCAGCATTTAAGTCAGGCTACCCGAGGCTGCAACGGCTAAGTTCATAGTGAACCCATTAATAGAGCATCCCCAAGGATTACGCATTCATATTTGTTTGTTTTTTTGTGTGAATAATAACAACTTAAAACTCATAAATTTCGAAACATTCTTGTTTTAATAATGCGAATTATTATATTTATTTCTAGTTTTTTTATTTATTTTTTATTTTGCATAATGTACGAATGCAAAACTTTTCATAGCGATACGCGCATTCTTCCTTGAGTTATTTTGTCCACATCACATACATAGAGGGGAAGAGTTTGAGGGTGGAACAAAAGTATCGGAAATATGGGCGAAAGATTTTAACACATACTTTCTTGTCAAAAATCAAGAAAACAACATATTTGTAATATTATAAAGTAAAAATGTAGAAAGTATTTTTGATTAAAATGAAAAATTCTAGATAAGGTCTGAGTATACTTCTCTAAAATTAATGGTATTGTAGCAACGGGTGGTTAAGTGTCGAAAGCCCAGGCCAACCAACTCGTCCGAAGACATGGAGCAGCAAAATGGATGGCCGGGTGTGGTTAAGTGTGTCATAACCCTTCACATAGAGAGAGTAATTACATTGGTTTATTAGCATACATTGTCTGAAGGATGTTTAGCCTGATAACTGCCATTAAATCGGGAGGTCCCACGCTTAGCTAACAAATAAGTTTAAAAATACTATAATGCACTTTGAAAAAGAAGTAATTTTTTGTGCACAAAATGTGCAAAAATCCAAACAAACATTTAATATATATATACATATATATATATATATATATATATATATATATATATATATATATATATATAATTTTTTTTCTGCTACACAACTTCAGAAATTGGTTTATTTTAATCCAACCTACTAAGTAAAATTGGTTTATTTTAATCCAACCTACTAAGTAGCAGGTTGGGTCGGTGTAATCTAGTTCCTCATCCGTTTTGAAACAGTGGGTGAGAGTCATCGACCTCGACCTTGAGTCTTAAATATATTTATATATGCTTATAAATCCCGCTATGATGAAAGGGCCAAATATTTGACATAAAATTTTTAATATTTTAAATGTATAGCATCAGTACCAAAATGTGTAAATCCGTTTATTTCTGTGAAATTCTTTAACTTTTCTGTCACATTTAAATTCGAAGGCATAATAATTTTATATTGAATTTTGATTTTACTCAGTAACAAAAGTAGTAAATATATTTTAGTATTAAAACTATCAGTGTGTGAATTTTCAATTTGAAAAATTTTCAAATCACGAAATTATTATTTGTGAATAATTAATTCAAATTGTGAATTCAATTTGAAAAAAAAATAATTCAATTTGAAATATCAAATCAATTTGAAAGATGTTCAAACTATGTCTGAAATTTTAAATTTTAAAGCATATGCAAAAACTGAAGACATTTTTTTCGGCGTTAGTATTTCACACAAGTTACATTCAGGTTAAATAGCCACTATTCCCACTCCAAGCTGTTTGGGAAAAAATATTGTTTTTTTTCCTTCTTAGTAGACACGGCTCATAAAATCGGAATAAAAATAGAACTAAGTAACAAACGCATACAATACTGCACATGAAATATTCGTCAAACCTCAATTACGATGATGTTTGTCGACAAATTGCCTGTCAAATAAAATAATCAGCTTTCAGTTTAAATGTATTAGATCGTTTGATATACAACTGTCGCAAAACAATTATGCAGATTAAAGAATCGCTTGATTTTAAAATACCTTTTTGGAATATTAATTGTAACATTTTCTTCCGGAAAACACATTCTTGTACTAATTTGGTAGCATTCTACAACTTTGAATTTGATATTTTTTTTCTGACTCTAAAATGGAGCCAGATAGCCTCCTCACGCATAGAAAGGGGGTTTAGCACTCCCCTCCACCGAATATTGTCTAGTCTTCTGACTCCATAGGACTTTCATGGGTAACCACATTAAAAAATCTGATGTTGGTAATACATGACTTTCCTTATATAATGCAATGAATTTACTACTTTTACATTTATAAAAAATTTTATTCTTATAGTAAATACTTATACTCTTTCCAAGATATTGAATTTTCTTCAATTAGTCTTCATTTTCATTGATTTAGCGTCATTTTTATCCATTTGGAGAGATTTTTGTTAATTTAGTAACAATTAAAAATGTCGGTAAGTTGGCGACATTCCGCCAAACTCGTCGCCAAAATCTCGCCGAGCGTTATGGAATAAGTTATTCTTACAGCAGATGCATGACAATTGGCGTTCAAATACAAAAGTATTACTCAAAGTATCTTTTTTCCTGAATGGAACGAGCTAGTAACACGAGAATGATGTCACCCAATTTATCGCATGGTATTACATATGAAAAGTGAACATGTTTCTCAATAGGAACAATTTTATTTTTATTTTATATGACTTTTTGATAATTTTTTTGAAAAATGTGCAATATATCGAGAACGGTTCATGTTAGCGTTCTAAAATTAATGGCAATCGTTTTCTAATGATAAATTACATAAGAAATGTCAATTTGCGTAACTTTATAAGCGGTTTTGATTTTTTGACCAATTTTTCAAAATTTCACTCGAAAATTTAGGAGGGTTCTGAACATTCGATTGCATATAAAAACAGTAGGCTTACAGTGTTTATGGATTGTGATTTATTGATTTATGTACCAAATTTTGTTTGAATCGGTCAATTCATTCGTCATTTATCGTCTTCACTGGCTCACTGACACACACACAACACACACACACACGCACACAAACATTCTTACACACATGCACACACATACTTTCACACACACACAGACATCACTTCAAAAATGTTTGATTCGTGATCAGGGATGCTTGGAACGTATTCTCCCGTCGAAAACTCAAATTCGAATTTTCGACCCCGTCACAATACTTTCCTTATACATTATGTATATAAGGAAAGTAAAAAGTAATGATAACTATCTTCGTTCTTGAAAAATTTCCCCTGATACGAATTTTGTCCTAGACATCATGTATATGTCAAGAGGTTGAGGTGGCCCAAGACAAATGTCTACCCCTGGCCCCAGTTAGGCGAAGTAGTGTCCTACTTCTTTCCAAAAGCACGTAACAATAGTTAATAACAATTGTTGGCTGTAATGTATCTTTATAGAAGGGATACAGTTAACGCAGTGAAATGCTCTAATGCATTTGTAACACCTCATCCTCTCTCGTCTCAAGTAGTATTGCCTTATTGTTGTCCATAATATGACGCCTAAGTGTTTGTATGGATTACTTTTGGGCCAATTTGAATGTTTCTTTGCCTTACATAATAAAAGAAGATATTTTTCGGTTTTTCTGTGTTCCTTTTATAGACGTCTATAGCGCAAAAGTCCAGCTGTCGGACAGCGGTGCAATTTCAAGAATTCGTGATGTGCAGTTTGAATTTTTTTTTAAATTCAAATTATTTTTAATGTTAGGGACTTTTAAAGTCGATTTTCAGCCATTTTGTCAAATTAAACCAATTCATTCATCACAGCCGCAGACGATATTTGAGTGACGGTGTTTTGACCAATTCCATCTGGACAAAATCACCGATTTCCAAGACACTATTAATCGATTAGTTTTCTAGATTTGCAAATTTAGTATACTTCGTCCTATTTTGTTTTTAAATTTGGTATGGTATTACCATTATGAGTGATATGCTAAAATTTGATTTGAAGTGGATGAAAATTCACTGAGGAATCAATATTTTTTTTTAATTTTCTTTCGGGGGTATAGGAGCATTTTCCCTTATTTTTGACTTCAAGTATGAATGATTGAGCTGAATTAGGGCTCATATCAAGATCATATTTAGGTATTTTACTCCCGCGTTATACAACTGCCATGGTTGCGCACGAAAAAAACGGAGAGCGGAAATAAAATTTGTTCAAAACAAGTAATTTGGAAATTGAATGGTGTCATCTTTATCTGTATCATTTATGTGGAGTGGGCACTTACTTAGACCTCGGGCAACATCAAGTGATTCGTTCTAGAACCGTATAAATTACATTATTTTGTTATTAAATTACATCACATTATTTTTAATTATAACATAAGATCTTTCAATATTATGCTGGAGTTTTGATGAAAATCCGTATCAAAGTCAAGGCACACTAAATATAGCAGTTAGTAAAAATATCTTTACAGACATGATACATTGAACTCAGGGAAGACATTTGCAGAGTCAACTTCGACAATAAGAGCTTGCAATTTCGTCCCAGTAAGTCAACCGTAGAGCATCGCTAGTGGCCATTTCGAAGATCTAGGGTTCGATTCCTGTTTGGAACAGCACATAAATTTACAATGGCGCTCGAACCAATCAACCCTGTAGGTTAGTATAAACATGTTAGAGGTCTGAAAATGACCCTAGTACGACTAGCACGGATTCAGTGGACTCTGTGATATTAAGCGCCGATTTCAAATCGTAAGGATAACGATCACACATTATTGAGGAAGCTAACTTGGTAGATGAAATTAGCATCGGAAGGCTAACCCCTCACAGCAAAGATCGTCACATGTGTGACAGTGACGTTATAGTCAAGTGACACCTGGGTCACAATGTGATATCATATTTGTGATTTCTATGTGACGTAACGTATTAGTAACTTTGTAACTTCATTGTGACTATATTCTGTGACGTTCCCATAATTTAATTAACACGTAACAATGTGACGTCATTCAATGGTAATTAGAATGTGACGTCATTACAATGGTAATTAGAATGTGACGTCAGAAACAAGTTAATATGCGACGTCAGAAACGACCATGAAAATGACCAAAATGACTTCGCTGTGACCTCAATATGACATTGCCGAGACATACTGCGACGTCCTGTGACGTCCCAAAGTCACAGTGTGACGTAAATCTTACGCCACTGTGAAAAAAATGCTGTTAGGGACCTGAGGTAAAAATAGCAGGAGGTGGCCAGCCTGATTGTCAGTTGTACTCCAATCTGACATTAGAGGGTGGAGAATACATAGCCCACTTCGAAAATAAGAGCTTGCAATTTCATCCCAGTAGCTCAGCGACAGAGCGTCGGCTAGCCAGTTAAAAGTTCCAGAGTTCGAATCCCGGTTAGGACAGCAATATTCTTTACACATTTGTAACAGTATTAAACACTTGTACAATATATTTCATCTGTGTAAATAAAATATTTGATCTACATCAACTTAAAATATACTTTTTGCGCAATTCTAATGTAATCATAAAACATTCTAGAAATAATCTTTCATGATTTTGAGAAACTGGTTTACGATCGTAGAATTTCTCTTTTATGATCATCTTTATCATTCCTAAAAATACTTAATGGGTAAAGAAGCATTAAAATGAATAAATCAACTTGATTATTTCGTGCCAATAACTTATAGGCTGTAAATGCACTTTTGATTGTTCTAAACTAGATATTGTCAGAATGAATCATTGAAGTTGTTTTGGACTTATGCCTGTAAAACCATTTTAGAATTTCTTTAACGGCACTTACGCCTGCGACTTTTTGAGCAATTGTGGCAATGTCAACATCTACATTAAAGAGGAAATTTATTATCAATATGTACTTTGTTTGTCTCATTTACATTCACTTTTTGCAGGGTTTCCCGCAGAATGCACCTTTGTTGAAGATCGTTATATATTTTTCGCATTTAATTTATTTATGAAGATCCTTAGACTGAAATCAAATTAGAAACAGTTTTTCTTATAAAACATTTGCTAAAATTGCTGTTATTTAAATTACGTGAAAATTAAAGTACATTGTTAATAGTAGAACGGACGGTTGATTTAACATAGCAATTGGTTTCAATGGCTAAATTGCAATTTTTTTCATGGAATATATGAAGTAGTAATGTCATTACAGAAAAAGTTTTGAAACGTTTTTCTTAATAAAATTACTGTATATTGGTTATATAAAGTAATATCGTACATGTATATGTATTAGTAACTACACACACAACTGATTTAATATTTTATATAACAAAAAGGTAAAAACAAACTTTCTTCGTCAGTATTAATACGACTTTGTAGCTAAAGCAAGGGTATGGAAAGTTCTGCCAACAGAAATCGCCCTACCGAATTCGTTAATTTTTACTTTATTTTCTCATACTATGCAACATAGTATCGAGAAAGTATTGTTTTCACGAAATTTTTCCAATTCGAGATTTTAATGACAATATATATTTTAGGACCTCCTGAATACGTTTTGACCATTTTAGAGTGATGTCTGTCTGTCTGTGGTCGATTTCTTGGGTACAATTTAGCTGCCACCTATTTTAATGGATTTTAACAAAACTTTATATCCGGCTTTGTTATTAAAAATCTAGTCATAGATAGGATTTTTGTTAAATTCGAGGAAAACTTCGATATTTATTCGAAATTTTATATTTTAAAAATGGCAACATGGGACAATATTTCACATAATCATGCATAAAAGCGTTTATTTATGGCTCAGAGATCACGAAACATAATAGTTTCATTCATTGTGAAAATTAGCCGCGACACAATTTTTTTTACTTTCCCTGCAATACATGGTATTGTATAGGGAAAGTATTGGAATCATACCGAAAATCACAGCTCGAGTTCTTGACGGCTCCACACGTTTCGAGACCTCTAGAATACGAAGAAACTATTTTTAGCGTGACGTCTGTGTGTGTGTCTGTGTGTCTGTCTGCCTGTCTGTCTGTGTGCCTATCTGTGTGTGTGCATGTGTGTGTGTTTGTGTGTGTGTCTGTCTGTGCAATGTATGTATCCACTCTAACTAAAAAACTATTGGACAGAATTTCATAAAATTTGGTAGGTAAGTCACTTGAGGGGGACCCTGATGCTGATTATTTATTGGTAGGATTCGTAAAAACAGAACCCACCTTTTTTGCGGAATGGCCAGTAAAAATTTCATGTATCCACTCTAGCTAAGTTATTAATTGACCAAATTTCGCAAAAGTTGGTAGATAAGTTACTTGTAGGATTCTCTGGTACTGAATAGATATTGGTATGATTCGGGAAAGAACAACCTGCATTTTTTTACGAAATGTCCCGCAAAAATCGCCAAAATCTAAAAAAAAAAAAAGATTACGTATACTCAAGTGTATCAATTAAATTCTTGTTTTATACGCAATTTTTGACGAGGAAAAGAATATAACAAACTCCATTAAGATTTAGGACTAACCGTTCTGAAGATATTTGAGATTTGTTGCATTTTTGTTACGCTGATTTCGGAAAAATGTCCAAGTACCAAAAAAAAAAAAATTAATTAAAACGCAAATGTAGTGTTATTTACGACAATTAAACTCAATCTAACGAATTATTAAAGATATAAATAAAATATGAATTTCAGTCTGCAGGGAAAGTCATGTGCAGCCCACATCAGATTTTTTTATGCATGATGTCATTAGTCCTCCTCGGGTGGGATAAGTTATCCCCTAGGGGATACATTGTTAAGTCGGATATCAATCGAAATATTTTACATGCTCTTTAAAGAAAAGGGTGACAGACTATAATTGCAAACATTTGAACTCGCAATACCTATTTTTCAATAATTTTCTTGTAAAATTAAAAATATGTTACTAAGAAATAGATCCTTGTAGGAGAAAGTCGAGTTGAACTACGCCACAGTTAATTGAAATGGCGTGCCATACAAATGTATGCATATGTATGTATGTATGACTGCAAGTACATTGTGAGGTCACGATAGCCAGTTTGTTATCAATTTCCTCCTTTTCATGTATTCCTCCTTTTCAAGTGTATGATTTTCGCTGTTTACTAAAAGCTTATTACAAAGAGCCAATTACGAGTCTGGCTATGCGATTTGGCAATTCTATGTGGTAGAATCAAACTTTAGAGCATATTTGTTATTATTGTGGTTCCTTAGATGTTTTGTACTGTGGAAAGTTATCGGCAAGTACCTTCCAGTTTGGAGGTAATTTTCATAATTTATTTTGGGTTTCGCAGAAGAATTTATGTGTTTAAAATTCAATAAATACGTATATTGTAAATTGTGGAGTAATTGTAATTAGCATTGAGTACTTCATTGTGGTTACTTCGATTCAAATACACATCTAATGCATAGCTAAAGCAATCCATACTGTGGGTAACACGATACAGAATTGTAATGTGGGTGCATAGGTATCATATAATATTTCATAAACTGTTCTACGTATGACGCAGGTGGCAAAAAATTGCAGTTATTTAGAGACTAGGAACAGCTCCTCTTTATAAGTTTTCAAAATAAGTTTTAATTTCTATTGAAACTGCTACAAACTTTATATAAAAATAAATAACACTTATATTTGATAATTGAAATTTTTATACAATATTTTTTGCTTAAAACACCATCAAAAACAACTCAAAAAATCTGATATGGACAGCACATGACATTCATTGCAGACTTATTTATATCCACGATATCTTTATTTTAATTAAATTTAATTCACTTTTAATTCAATTTTCGTTCTCAGTTGGTAACTGGACTTATTTTCAAAGGTGGCGTAGAGAAAATATGAGAAAAATATGAGGCTTGTCCTAGTGTAATGGGATTGATCTTATTCTTTTCTTCGTTAAAATTACGTATAAAACAAGCATTTAATGGATACATTTCAGCATACGTAGTTTTGTATTTTAGATTTTGTCGATTTTTGCTGGTAATTTTGCAATAAATGGCAGGTTGATTTTTCCGAATCATACCAAAATCTAATCAGCATCTGGGTGACCCACAAGCGACTTCTCTAACAAATTTTGTAAAATTCGGTCCAATAAATTTTCAACTAGAGTGGATACAAACTTTCGCCCACAAACTGGAAAGGACTTACCTACAAAATCTTATGAAATTCGGACAATTAGTATTTTAGTTAGAGGGGATACAAAATCTACACATACAGACAGACACACAGACAGACAGGCGCATAGACACACACACAGACACACAGACAAACACACAGACACACAGAGAGACGTCACGCTAAAAATATATTTTTCGTATTCTAGAGGTCGCGAAACGTATAGATCCGTCGAAAACTCGAGTTGGGATTTTCGGCATGATTCCAATACTTTCCCTACACATTACCCTGTATTGCAGGGAAAGTAAAAATCTGATGTGGGCAGCACGTGACTTTTCCTGTAGACTCATATTCACGTTCTCTTTCTTTAATTTTCCCCCAATTCCTTAAATTAAGTTTTATTTCACAAAATAACACCCATAATTATTTTAATTTTCATTGAATTTGCACTTTTAATTCATTTTTCGTTTTCATTTGGTAACTGGACTTATTTTCAAAGATACAAACTAAAATATCTCGAGATGAGATAGTCCTGGAGTTACGGGGTTGGTCGTATTACTTTCCTTATATATATAATGTATAAGGAAAGTATTGTGACGGGGTCGAAAATTCGAATTGGAGTTTTCGACGGGAGAGCATGTTTCAAGCATACCTGATCACGAATCAAACATTTTTGAAGTGATGCCTGTGTGTGTGTGTCAGTGGATCCGTGGAGACGATAACTGACGAACGAATGGACCGATTTGAACCAAATTTGGTACAAAAATCACAATCTGCAAACACTGGAAGCCTATTGTTTTTATTCGCAATCGAATGGTCAGAACCCCCTAAATTTTCGAATGAAATTTTGAAGAAATCGTCAAAAAATCAAAACCACTATTAAAGTTACGCAAATAGACGTTTCTTATGTAATTTTTTCATTAGAAAACGATTGACATAAATTTTAGAACGCTAACACTAGCCGTTTTTGAGATATTGTACATTTAAAAAAAAATATCTAAAAGTCATATAAAATAAAAAAAAAATTCCTATTGATAAACATATTCACTTTTCATATGTAATACCATGCGATAAATTGGGTGACATCATTCTCGTGGATCTAGCTCGTTCCATTCATGAAAAAAGATTCTCTGAGTAACTCTTTTGTATTTGGACAACAATAGTTATTTATCGGCTGTAAGAATAACTTATTTCTTAGTGCATAACGCTTGACGAGATTTTGGCGACTTTTTGAAATGTTGCCAAAATCATCATTTTCATTGCCATCAATGAAAATGACGACTAATTGTCGAAAATGCAATGTCTTGGAAAGAATATTAGTATCTAATATAAGAAAAACCTATTTTTTTTACTGTAAAAGTAGTAAATTCATTACATTATATAAGGAAAGTCATGTGTTGCCCACATCAGATTTTTCTTTTTATCGTCAAACAGTATGTATAAAACAAGCATTTAATTGATATATTTGAGCAAACGTAGTCTTTTATTTTAGACTTTGACGATTTTTGCGGGCCAATTTGCAGTAAAAGACAGGTTCGTTTTTTCGAATAGTTCCAAAATCTAATCAGCACCAGAGAATATAAATCAGTAAATTTATCAGCATCAGCTACCAAATTTTGTGATATTTGATGTATTAGTTTTTCAACTAGAGTGGATTCAGTCTATTTTTGAGGGCCATTTCCCCCCCAAAAAAATTAGATTATCTTTTCCCGAATTGTACCAAAATCTAATCAGCACCAGGGCCACACGAAAAGGACTTACCTACCAAATTTTATGAAACTCAGTCAAATAATTTTATATGATTGCATATGATTTTATATACAGACTCAAATTAATTTTTACTGTTTTCCCCTCATTATTCATTAAACTGGGTTTAATTGCAAACAAAGAAAAACCATGGTTAATAATTAAAAATCTGATGTGGGCAGCATATGACTTTTCCTGCAGACTTATATCCACGTTCTCTTTATTTTAATTAAATTTATTTCACTTTTATATCAATTTTCGTTTTCATACGGTAACCGCACTTATTTTCAAAGTTGGCGTAGAGAAAATACGAAAAACTAAAATACTTCGAGAACGGCTAGTCCTAGTGCAATTGAGTTGGTCTTATTCTTTTCTTTGCTAAAAATTATGTATTAAACAAGTATTTAAGGGATATATTTGAGCATACGTAGTTCTTTAGTTTAGATTTGGGCGATTTTTGCGGGCCATTTTGCAAAACAAAGGAGGTTATTTTTTTCCGAATCATACCAAAATCTAATCAGTAGCAGGGTGACCCACAAATGACTCATCTGCCGAATTTTGTGAAATTCGTTTAATTAGTTTTTCAGTTAGAATGGATACAGGCTTTTGCGGACCATCTCGCAAAAATGGGCGGGTTCTTTTAACCTGAAACGTACCCAATACTAATCAGCATCAGAATCACTGACTCACCAAATTTTATGAAATTCGGTCAATTACTTTTTTAGTTAGAGTGGATACAAAATCTGCACAGATAGACAGACACACAGACACACAGACAGACACACAGACACTCAGACAGACAGACAGATAGACAGATACACAGACACACACACAGACGTCACGCTAAGCATAGTTTTTTCTTACTCTAGAGGTCTTGAAACGTGTAGATTCGTCGAAAGCTCGAGTTTCGATTTTCGGCATGATTCCAATACTTTCCCTAAAAAGCAAATAGGCTGTCCATTATAAAAGTCTATAACATCTTCATTGATTTGGTATCTCCTTGAATTAAATTGAAAATAATAATAATAAATAAATTAAATGTTGAATAACTAGATACATTTAAATCACGGGTATCTGGATAGAATAGAAAATACTGAGATGCACCTAAAATGTAAAGCGTGAAGTACATCTTATTTGGAGTATTCGTTTATTTTTAATTTTATGCATTTTAACTGATATTATTCTATTTGTTACTAGAAAATGTACCCTGCGTTGCTCGGAAGTTGAATCAGTGCAGTTATAGTGAAAAACAAAATAAACAGATTTTATTCGCATAAATAACCGTAAAAATTGCATGCAATCGGTATACATCGGCACAACGGGCGTGATATGATACTCCCTAAATAAGAAAACCAAAATCATCACTTACTCCATCGTCACATTTTGATCATTCATGAAACAGCGAAAGGAACAGCATGTATATTATGCAAGGTACTTTAAACATATTTTACAAGGTACTTTAAACATATTTTTGATAATGCATATGAAGTCGTTTTTATTTTATTAATTTTGTTTTTATGGATTACTTAGAGGACCACCTATTTTACATATCAATGAAACATGTCAATCATAAGTATTTTTTATACTGCTATATTAAAAACATTATTTTTAACTGCGGTATTAATGGTATGTGAGATTTTTGTGCTGTTGGCTTCTTGTTTTAATCGTTTAACCGGCTTCAAATTCAAAATTAACCCAAAAATCTTCTTCAAAATCTTCATCAGAAAAGTGACTCGAACAGCGTTAACAATGTTTATTTTATCCTCTCTTTTGCACTTCACGATCCATAATTTTTTGAGTGTAGGATCTTTTGGAAATCTATGAAAACTGATAGATCCCATTGACTTCTTATAATAATTTGAACACAAAGCAACCGAGCATCAACCAGGCATTTTTGTGCTTACCAAAATTATATTTTATATACGTGAAAATACTAATATATATACATCTATAATATACAAATTTACACTTAAACTTCACTTTTACAATAGAATTACAAATTATATTAAAAGAACGACTGACACAGTGTATGTTTTCCCATAGAAATGAATGCTAGTCGGAGAAACTGGCACTTCTCCTTCTAACCCTAGAGCTCTTCTACTACAGGCTGACTTATCAAGCATATTGAAGCCCATAGGGTTCCATACATCCTATTGTAAAAGTGAAGTTATTTACAGATATTATAAAATAAGTGTTTAAAATAAATACTTTATATAAAAAAAGAAGTTTCAATTGGAATATTGTAGAATTTAGCTCGCACAAGTATTCTCCATTACCGGGTATCCAATCATTTAATTAGCCATTGTTTTCTTCTTTCTTCTTTTCTAGGAAAGCGAAATAGCAAAAAACCTTTTCTAGAATGATTAAAGCAGTTCGGTGCAGAACAACCACGCATAAATATTTCAATTATACTTCTTAAAGTGAAAATACGAATAGAGTTAATGCTAATGGACTGCGCTTCCAGCTACGGTGGGATATAATATGCTTGATGAGTCAGCTCGTATATAGAGGAGCCTTATCTAACACAGTGACGTCACGAACGGCGATAACGTCCGCCCTCTAGAATACTGTCAACGGTGGCATTCTGGTCTTTTGATCTCTGTCTCTCCCTGTATATTATGGGCATACGTGAAGCATCTCATTTTTCGAACGCCTCTATGTAAGAGGAAGGAGATGTACGGCGGCATTGAAAATTTTAACAATCTGAGTCAATTATTAACTCTTTACAACATAGTTGAAAAGTGTTTATGACTTCATTCTGTCTGTCGGTCTGTTCGTTCGGACGATAACTTCTGTAAAAATGACTCCATCAAAATGTAATTTTAGTGTGTTGTTTAGACGGTCTGTGGAACATATGGGAATATAAATGAATAATATCACTCAAGTAGTTTTGTATGGAACCGGGGTTGGAAATATGAAATACATTGAACCTTACGGACCAAATTCTTTAAAAAAATTTAAGCGAATTTAAAATTCACAAATCGCTTCGAAAGTTTTAAGAAACATTGAAATTGTACCATAAAAATTTGAAACAAAATTCAGCAAAATGTATTCGGTAGTTTTTAAAATTAAAATTAAAATAATAATTACACCCATATTATATGGAGAGATCACGTGACATACTCCAAATAAAATATGGCATCCATCTTTTGTCAAAATCATGATTTTTAAAGTTCCTTTTCATTTATATTTAGTGTTGTATCCGTCATAAAACCGCTTTATTTTTGTTTAATTTCTGTGCACCTATATTCTGAAGCAACGTAATTACCCTATATTTGAGTTTAAATGTTCATCAAACTTTGATTATTTCTGCAACGAAGACTAATTTTCACTTATGGAGTATGTAAACACATCAAGCTATAATATGAGTTGTATAAGAATTGCTGAATTTTTTAACGCAAAATTATTTAGCTCTTGCGTCTGCAATATAGCTGATAAGAATGAAACATTCATTGATTTTACATAAAGAAGCAGACGATTTTATAGCAGACTTTTTCGATGAAGTTTTAAGCATAGAGTTAAATTACTTTTACTTCCATGGTTTTAAGATTTAAGTAAAATAAATTATTGTAGTAATATGATGAATGAAAGGAATGAAATAAAAATGTATGAATGAAATATTTACTGCTTTAACATAGAGAGCCAGGCGATTTATATTTCAATCACGTCATTTGAATATAGTGTATTTTTTTAGATGAAGTTTTAAGTTTTCAAATATAATAAATTATTGTAGTATTGTGATAATTTTAGAAATATGGCCACTGAATGTATCTCATTTTACAGATGTTTAAATAAAATGACATTGCAGTTGGAAAGTGTTTCATAATCAATGCTTTATGCAGGGATTAATCTTCCTTGTTGTGTATGATTGAAGTTTATTTTAAAAGTAATTAATTTCTTATATTGTATTTTTAATAATATGAAATTACATTTCCAAGATATTTTGGCTTAAATGTGTGAAGAGCCATTAAAAGCAACAACTATTAACGCAAAGAGCCTTATTTAAGAATCAACAGCACTTCAGGGATTCAAGTCCTCTCTTACTCTGTTGTCAACAGATTGCACTTGATTGTTTTCGGTAAATAATTGCTAAACGGTGTCATTAGAAAAGTTAATTTAATATAGCATTTGAATGCTGCTTTCCACTAAGTAGATGGTAAATAAAAAAGCAAATTTTGTTCTTAATATAACATTACTTTTATGTTTTAGAATGCGGAGTATATTACCAGTACATGGGCTGTACACGGAAATATCTCAGTATGGATATTCAAACTCCCATTTTGGAAATTTCCATTGGATGATATTAGTACTAGAAAGAGCAGTAATGTTCCTAGGGATTTGAAAATTGCTTATTACATTCCTTATATACAAAAATATATAAGGGGAGTATTGTAACGGAGTCGAAAATTCGAATTCGAGTTTTCGACGGGAGAGCACGTTTCAAGCATCCCTGATCACGAATCGAACATTTTTGAAGGGATGTCTGTGTGTGTGTTTCAGTGAGCCTGTGGAGACGATAACTGACGAACGAATGGACCGATTCGAACGAAATTCGGTACTAAAATTACAATCCGTAAACTCAGGAAGCCTATTGTTTTCATACGCAATCGAATGTTCTGTACCCCCCTAAATTTTCGACTGGAATTTTGAAAAAATCGTCAAAAAATCAAAACCTCTAATAAAGTTACACAAATAGACATTTCTTGTGTAATTTTTCATTAGAAAAAGATTGACATAAATTTTAGAACGCTAACATGAACCGTTCTCAAGATATTGCACATTTTTCAAAACTATTATCAAAAAGTCATATAAAACAAAAAAAAATATATTTCCTCTTGAGAAACATGTTCACTTTTCATATGTAATACTACGCGATAAATTTGGTGCCATCATTATCGTGGAACTAGCTCGTTCCATTCATGGAAAAAGATATTTTGAGTAATACTTTTGCATTTGAACGCCAATTTATCTGCTGTAAGAATAACTTATTTCTCCGTCCATAACGATTGACGAGATTTTGGCGACGAATTTGGTGGAATGTCGCCCACTTGGCGACTTTTTTAAATGTTGCTAAAGTAATGAGAAACTCGCCAAATGGATAAAAATGACGCAATCAATGGAAAGGACGACTCCTTGACGAAAATTTAATATCTTAGAAAGAATATAAATATCTACTATAAAAATAATATTTTTTTTACTGTAAAAGTAGTAAATTCATTCATAAGGAAAGTCATGCGCTGGCCACATCAGATTTTTTTTAATCGCATTTAATACAGATGTGATTTTAATGTTTCGTGTATAGACATAAACTGAACTTGTTGGTGGTTAGGGATGAGATTTTACCAACATTTCGCGTTATCTCTCTTTTTAATCATTTTCGTTAAAAATATTTGCCGGACTATGATCGACTTGCTCGGCTTCCAGACTCTGTAGAGAGCTGACATTCGTCTTATAGTTTTATCCCGCAGAACATCTCCACCTATCAAATTTTCTCATCATTATGTCACGTCGTTGCATCAGTTATGTATATCATCTTTGTCTGGCTTATTCATGGCAAATTAATTGCGTAGAGAGATACAATTGTGCGCGTAATTGCATCTCACTAAACATTTCCATCGATCAAAGTTTCACGTTATAACGTCACGTTGTTAAGTTAGTTATGTACGTCATGACTATGCTTATAAATTTGTCATGTATTTTTACTGCGAAATAAGGTTCAGTGTGTTCGCTTGCAGTTTTTACTGATTATAACGAAATTTTAACTGGTCAACAATATAAAAACAGCACACGACTTTCGCTGCAGACTCATATAATCACGTTCTCTTTATTTCTTCAACAATTCATTAAATTGAGTTTAATTGCACAAAATAACACCCAAAATTATTTAAAATTAGACAGAATGTGTACTTTATTGTACTTACATAATTTGTACTTATTAATTTTTCTTTTTCTTCTCATTTGGTAACTGGTCTTATTGGCAAAGGTGGCATAGCGAAAATGCGAAAATACTAAAATATCTCGAGAACGGCTAGCCATAGTGCAATGGGGTTGGTCTTAATGTTTTATCGTTAAATTTACGTATAAAACAAGCATTCGATTGATATATTTAAGCATACGTAGTCTTTTATTGCAGACTTTGATGATTTTTGCCGGCCATTTCGTAAAAATGTAGATTAATTTTTTCGAATCGTACCAAAATCTAATCAGCACCAAAGTTACCCACAAGCAACTTATCTACCAAAGTTTGTGAAATTCGGTCAATAAGTTTTTTAGCTAGAGTAGATACAATCAATTTTTGCGGGCCATTCTGCAAGAAAACGGCGGAATCTTTTATATTGAATCTTTTATACCAAAACCTAATTAGTACCAGGATCATACACAACTGACTTATCTTCCAAATTTTATGAAATTCGGTCCAATGTTTTCTTGAGTTAGAGTGGATACATACATTACTCAGACACACATATACACAGACGACACGCTAAAAATAGATTTTTCGTGTGCTGGAGGTCCCAAAACGTGTAGATCCGTCGAAAACTCAAGTTGTGATTTTCGGCATGATTCCAATACTTTCCCTATACATTACCGTGTATTGCAAGAAATGTAAAACTAAAATGTATAAGGATTAGTCAGGCATAAAAATTGATTATGAAACACTTTCCAACTGAAATGCGATGTTATTCAAACGTCTCCAAAATGCGATACATTCAGCGGTCATATATTTTAAACTATCGCAGTACAATGATTTTTTTCTTGGAAATTTAAACCTTATCAAAAAGACAATACTATAAAATCGCCTGCTTCTCTATGTAAAATCAGTGAATATTTCATCTATATCGCTTATATTCCAGAACCCAGAGCTAAATAATTGTCCGCTAAAAAGTTCAACAATTCTTATACAGCTCACCTTACAATCGCTTGATTTGTTTACATTCTGTATACGTTAAAATTAGGCTTCGTTGTAAAAATAATCAAAGTTTAGTGATCATTTAAAACAAAAAATATTGTATTTGCGTATGCAGAGAATTTAGCTATACAGATAATGTGAAAATATAAAGAGGTTCTAGAATGGATGCAGCACTAAACATAAATATAAACGTTCCTAAAAAAATCACGATTCTTATTAAACGAAGAAAAAAATGGAAGCCATATTTTATTTTCCAATGAGTCACGTGATCTCTTCACATAATATGGATGCAATTATTATTTCAATTTTTATTTAAAAAACTACGTAATATATTTTAATGTAATTTTTTTTACACAGTTTAAGTTATAATTTGAATTTTTTTCTAAAATTTTCAAAGCAATATTTGAATTTCAATTTCATGTGAAACTCAAATTCATGTTAGAAAAATTAGACCCCATAGGATTCAACGTATTCCATGTTTTCAACCCGGGTTCAATCCAAAACTAATTGGGTGATATTATTCATTTACATTCCCATATGTCCCACAGACTGTCTCAACAGCACACTAAAATTTGATTTTGATAAATTTAATTGTAGGGTATTTTACAACTATATTAGTAAGTGTTAAAGACATGAGAAAAAAACAAGTTTTCAATAGTTATATATGTTCACAGTAATAACTCATTAAAAAGTAAGTAGAAATATGAGTGTGTTGGAAAACGTCGATATTTTTACTTTCCTTATATACAATAATGTATAAGGAAAGTATTGTGACGGGGTCGAAAATTCGAATTCGAGTTTTCGACGGGAGAGCATGTTTTAAGCATCACTGATCACGAATCAAACATTTTTGAGGTCATATCTGGGTATGTGTGTATGAGTGTGTGTGTGTGTGAAAGTATGTGTGTGTGTGTGTGTGTGTGTGTGCGTGTGTGCGTGTATCACTGAGCCTGTGGAGACGATAACTGACGAACGAATGGACCGATTCGAACGAAATTTGGTACAAAAATTACAATCCATAAACACTGGAAGCCTATAGTTTTTATATGCAATCGAATGTTCAGAACCAGATTGTACTTGATTGTTTTCGGTAAATAATTGCTAAACGGTGTCATTAGAAAAGTTAATTTAATATAGCATTTGAATGCTGCTTTCCACTAAGTAGATGGTAAATAAAAAAGCAAATTTTGTTCTTAATATAACATTACTTTTATGTTTTAGAATGCGGAGTATATTACCAGTACATGGGCTGTACACGGAAATATCTCAGTATGGATATTCAAACTCCCATTTTGGAAATTTCCATTGGATGATATTAGTACTAGAAAGAGCAGTAATGTTCCTAGGGATTTGAAAATTGCTTATTACATTCCTTATATACAAAAATATATAAGGGGAGTATTGTAACGGAGTCGAAAATTCGAATTCGAGTTTTCGACGGGAGAGCACGTTTCAAGCATCCCTGATCACGAATCGAACATTTTTGAAGGGATGTCTGTGTGTGTGTTTCAGTGAGCCTGTGGAGACGATAACTGACGAACGAATGGACCGATTCGAACGAAATTCGGTACTAAAATTACAATCCGTAAACTCAGGAAGCCTATTGTTTTCATACGCAATCGAATGTTCTGTACCCCCCTAAATTTTCGAGTGAAATTTTGAAAAAATCGCTAAGAATCAAAACCTCTAATAAAGTTACGCAAATAGACTTTTCCTATGTAATTTTTCATTAGAAAACGATTGAGATAAATTTTAGAACGCTAACATAAACCGTTCTCAAGATATTGCACATTTTAAAAAAATTATCAAAAAGTCATATAAAGTAAATAAAAAATATTTCCTATTGAGAAACATCTTCACTTTTCATATGTAATACCATGTGATAAATTTGGTGACATCATTCTCGTGGATCTAGCACGTTTCATTTATGAAAAAATATACTTTGAGTAATACTTTTGTATTTGAACGCCAATAGTCATTTATCTGCTTTAAGAATGACTTATTTTTCCGGCCATAACTCATGGCGAGATTTTGGAGACGAATTTTGTGGAATGCCGCCAACTTGGCGAATTTTAAATGTTGCTAAATTAACAAAAAACTCGCCAAATTGATAAAAATGACGGCTCATTGACGAATATTCAATATCTTGGAAAGAATATAAATATCTATTATAAAAATAAACTTTTTATTTTACTGTAAAATTAGTAAATTCATTGCATTATATAGGGAAAGTCATGTGCTGCCCACATCAGATTTTTTTTCATGATACCAATTATTATATGATTTATGATTTGCATAATATCAAACATGATACCATGAATATACAGTGAACAGTGCATGTAACGTTGTTGTCTATAACGATAATTTCCGTAGATTTTCTATAGCACTAATGCATATCGAACACGTCGAGAACGATAATTTGGTTTTGCGTAAACCTATAGATAACAATATGTTTGTGATTGTGCGTTGTGTACAAAATTTTTCAAAGCAATAAAACTTTTGCCAATCCATTAAAGCTGAATATAATTGCACACAAAAGCTGTTGGTCCTATTTGGAATTAATCCCCCTTAACGGCTGTAGATGTGTCACATTTATTGAAACATTGCAGAATTTTTTTCCTACACTAGCGGATGTTCCAGACTTAAATCAAAATTCGATAGATAGTTGGGAAAATGTATACAGTGGGTGTATTCTTTGTAGACACCAAGAAAGCAAAAATATATTGCGATTATTAATGAAATACTAAATTTACCTTAGTTTATATTTAATGATCTATATTATACTTAACGTACTT
This sequence comes from Amaurobius ferox, assembly GCA_951213105.1. NCBI lineage: Eukaryota > Metazoa > Arthropoda > Arachnida > Araneae > Amaurobiidae > Amaurobius > Amaurobius ferox. The sequence goes on along the minus strand of OX578146.1, from coordinate 36,906,334 downwards.
ATAGCTTGATTACATATCACGTACTTTGTTTCTACATAAAGCATTTTTTAATATAAAACACAATTCCCCATTATGTTTTTAGCATTCCACGTATGAATTTTTAGATTAACGGAAATGTAGTCAACATATGTGCTGTAAAACTTTCGAATTGAAATTATATACTTATAATTCATACTCCTGTATATCCCTATTCTGTAATATTATTTAAGCGTTTAAGTATAACATGCTATCATTAAAGTTAATGTTATACCCATATAAAGTAACTTTCATTATAAATTGTATCAAGTTAAATTTAGGCTATAAAGATAAACTGCCTATAGTGATATATTTTTTCCGTTCTCTAGAAAATCGTTATAACTCATTTTATCGAGATATATTAGAAGAATTATTTTTTATCGTTATGAACAGGGTTTAAGATAGTATTTTTTTTTAAATGAATGTCTCTACACATTTAATATGGTTAAATTTCTTATATGATTAAAATTTATTTTTTATTTTCCCATGCTCCAAAATTGTGCAGGAGAGGATACTGAAAAACTCGTATGTAGTCATAATGTATTTCATACGTAAGAGTTGAGAAATCGAAAGCGACATATATTTTTTATCATATCTAGAATATGTCCAGGTTTGAATACATAGCTGGTTTCTCTCTGTCGATATATGTTTGCTTTAAATGTTGATTTCGGTAAAACCAGGCATATAATAGCCATTTCAGATTCTATTGTTTTGTCACGTACAGCCTCGGAAAAAAAACGCCTCACCCTCTATTAATCGAGCATCGTTAATCGTAGACAAACTTGAATGACACCATTGGATTAGTAATAACATCCTCTACAAATTAATGTACTTAAAATTTGCATATGGGGCCGTCTTCATATCTAAACACCCACAAACTTTGATATTTTAAATGACAACACCCAAGTTTGACAACATAGTTCGAAACTAGAGCAAAATTCAACCTGTGATACCAAATTTCAAGTCATTTGGATGAAGCGTTTCTGATTTGTGAGTATGTAAAATTTTGAGCTCCTAATGTTAAATTAGTTTCTAAGACTTCTATTCATATCATCTGTAATAATTATCTGCTCACGCTGATTATTTGTATGACGTTACTACTAAACAACCCAATCACATTTACGTGATTTTTATTTTTGTAGAATAAATTGTTTGCATGAAATATTAATTATGAAATCAATAATCGAAAAAATATGAATACACACCTGGACACGTTTTGATAAAAATCGGTTCACAAACAGTTTTTATATGCTTATATAAAATTACAGGTGTTTCCTTCCACTAGTTCTTTCGAAATGTTTAAATATTCAGCATCGCGATGACTTTAGGGGTCGTATATAAGTTTAAAAAATGATTAAATTGAAAAAGTTATATTAATTGTAAGTTAATCTTTATTTAAGAAACGGGCATTTATTTTTACCCAGTTTTAATAAAAACTTTGTATAAACAGTGCTGTATAGATGCAACGTAATCAACGTAATTCTGCGACTGTATTGAAGGGTGCAAACTTGTATTGTTATAAATGGGATCTACTTATGTTACTGCCGATTAATAGTTCCCGAGCTACTGGGAGATGAAATGTCACCCAAAATGTAATAATTACTAATAAATATATTTACATAAAACAATAACAAATTATAAAATTATGTGATACTAAACACCAACAAAACTTCAAACAGTGATTGATAATGACAGATTGATACTTTTAAATTCGTCACCAAGTTCCAACGGAGTTGTTTTGTCGTGTCATCTGCATATATTTGTTAGTCTCATAAGTTAATTTTAAAACAACATTATAAAATGACATTTGAAAATATACATTTCATTCTTCTTTATTTCTTCCTTTTATTGACCCTGGCACGAATGCCCCATTAGTTTTTAGCAACGTACCCAGTACTACTTTTTAACCCTAATAATCATGCAAAATTTGAGGCTCACATAATCCTACCCATTACAAGCCCACTGCCTTAGTAACACACACACACACACACACACACACACACACACACACACACACACACACACAAGAAAACACCACACACAGCCATGAAAATACTCACCCTCTCATGCAGGAATCAAACTTACTACCCTTTGTCTGTGAGGTAAGTCATAATGCTGAATGTCAAGAGGATAGTTCAATAATTTACAACAGTGCTGTGGTCAATCAACGAAACATTGCGCCTTTCAATATGGAGCTGATCCTCGAAAATTACACATTCCGGAACATTGAATATATTCGGATATATAGATAGAAACGTCGTGAACATTTGAATTTGGACTAATTTGGGGGTCTGGAACTTGTGGGTGACGAAAAATTGGGTGTTGCCTTTGAAAATTTCAAAGTTTGTGCGCGTTTAGATATGAAGCAATCCTTATGCAAATTTTACGCACATTAATTTTGTAGAGAATGTTATTCCTAATCGAATGGTATCATTCAATCTTCTGTTTTAAGTTATATTACCACATGTCACTGTTCTGTTAAACTACGCAACAGTGTTTCCTATCTGTTTAGCATTTTTGGAACTCAGTCAAATTTACATACTACACTGAAATGCTAAAATTAACGCTATCATTTTCTTATCATGTAACAGGTTCCGGAATAGGGTTGCTAACAAATCTCATTGGAAAGTTTCTTTCAACTAAAAGCTTGTTTCAAAAAGCATTTTAGGTAACAGCACTCGTATTAACAGGGTTATCAGAATTTGCAGATGGGATGTCAATTGCAGCTTTTACCGTTAACATTTCGCAGATTTTTAGTTGTTACTTACGAAGGCTCAGGAATAGGATTGTTAATAAAATATTTAGCATTTCCAGTTTACTTTCTCTGTGAAGAAGAGGTTGGCGCGGAAAAACCACAGTATAGAGTTATTTTTAAAACGATATCAGAAATAGCAGTTAGGGCGTTAATCACATTTATTGGCATTAATATTCAACTATTAGATTTTTGTTCAGGTAAAACACTTTGCGGAAGAAATCAAACACAGTAATTTTCTTCGAAGATTTTTTAACGTCCTGGTTGGCGTTAACATTACGAGTTTGGTTAATTGTATCCAGTCCTGCCTTGACGACATTGTTTTCCATCGCATAATTGCTCTTGAGGATTACCATTGAAAGAATTTGTATTTATAATTTAAAAAATAATGAATGCAAATGCTTATATTCGGAATTAATTTTCCAACAGCGAAAATAAGAAAACGATGACAATATATACTATGTGCAAGTACGCAGTGGCGTCTCTAAGGATGAGAGTGGCAGTATAAGTTTGTTTCTGCCCTCTAAGTGTAAACTGTGTATTAATATTAAGGAATAGTTTCTAATCACTCCATATACAGCTCAGTGTTTTTGAATATATTTTTGTATTGCAACAGGAATTAAAATTTATAAAAAGTAACATTTGCTAAAATATAACAATTAAAATTAGAAGCTAATAAAATGTAATATTAGAAGTTTGTAATGCCAATGAAATATAACAATTATTCCCATAACTACATACTACAGTTTTTGAGGAAATTTTCCAAAACCCGATTGAAACGCTCCTCACAGATCCAATTCTCCTACTTTTCAGAAATCGTCAAAGCCAAATTCACCGTCAAACTTATCTGCTAATAAACTTGGCCGTCCTTGACTGAAGACTGTTTCACCGCAATGCTAATTGATTTTAAACTAGTAGCTGTTTTTTTCTTTTATAAAACTAAGCAGAAAAACATCGTAGATTTTCTTTTTAAATAATCTATTCGGTTTTGTTATAACAAATGGCAATCTATATTTTAAATGATGTGTACTAAAAATATCACAATACGTTTACAATAGTTTTTTTATTTCAATATCTAAAAAATCCTTTTGAATATAATGAATAGGACCCATAGTCTCATCTTATCGCTGTCCATTTAGTTTACTAACGAGCTTTTAATGCGCTATCCTTTTCTGTATGGACAATCCATTATATCAGATTATGATTCTGTGTTTGGAAGCTATACAATAGCTTTTCATACAATGAGTTGCGCACTTGAATGATAAATGAAAATGGCTATATAAATTTTAGCATAAGCATCGCTAATAAGTATCACAATATATAAATACAAATTTAAATGATATAATATATTAATCGTAAAAATCATTAGATAATTCGATTGTATTGTACTGTTCATTTAGAATCTTTCAAACAATTTTTATTGTAAACAATGGTTGATATCAATATGAAAAGATGTATCAATTAGCTATTCATCAAAAATTCGTTTAGATGTATTTAGGGATCCATCAATGGCATAATCGTTTCACCTTTGTGCAAATGATTTTGTTTTTTAGGTTATTTTTGATTCATTTATCAAATTTATTTGCACTTGGCATGGCATCAGTGTTACTCAACTGCCAGTAGCACTGTTCACTTATCCCAATTTTTTTTTATTTTCATTTTTGGCTCTAGTAAAATTATTATGTATGCAAGAATGTTTGGTCTGATATTGATGTCAAAGAAAACAGCATCATATTTGCGACACATTATATCTTGGTTTGAAAAGTAGTACATCTGATATTTGAATAGCAAACTAAAAAATGAGTATATATAGACCAAAGAAAGGTACTTCAACTAGTCATTCGTATTCTACATCAGCGCCTACATAATTTTTTTTACCGATTTAGCTGTTTTTAAGCAGCATTTATATTTATCTGTTTTGTGATTACCTTTTTTTAGCAACAGATTTTGACCAACATATTTGTCATATACTCGTATGTAAGACATTTAGATCCATTCGAATTCAAATTAATTTCAAACATATGTCTACAATGTTTCAACGAGAAATATAAATAATCTAGAAAGTTTCGTAACTGCCTTTCTGAACTGGAATTTCTGACATATATATTTATTGTTCCAAACTTGTTAATTACTATAAATGGAGTCCCTTCTGGAAACCAGAAGGAGAAAACATCCGTACAGTCAACCTTTCCTGTGATGTACATCTAGGGTTGTCATATGCTGAAATTCAGAGGGGGTGTCAGATTTTTCAATTTATCGCCAATTTGGCGATATTTGGAGACTTTTCGATGGTTTGAGAACCACCTCAAAATAACGATTATTTTCGAAGTATGAGACTTCTAGAAGTTTCAGCTTGGAATAAATAAAAGTAGTAATCCCTTGGTTGGAGAGCAGTTGGCGTGATATGAGCTACATTGAACTGTGACATACATACGTGAATGTTTTGGGAATAGTATCGGCTGTTCTGTGAAATTAGTGGAACAATTATTTGCAGTTTTACTGTACTTGGCAGTTGTTTTTTGATCGTGTGAGATACTTATCGAGCTATTTGCCGTATATTGTTCTTGTTTATGCTATACTGGTAAGTAAACGTGTTAGTTATCCAGACATTTGGTATCATTTATGTATTCCAGAGGATACATCGTAACAATATATTTATCAAAAGTTATAAAATGTTTACTGTTAAATTTAAGACAACCAATCATAGGTTTCAAAAAGTCATTTAATAAAACCATCTTTCTCGATGTGCATAAGTTTACAAAGTGGAAGTGTTTTGGGGCTTCACCATGCCCTTCATCAGTGGCGAAATGAAAAATACAGTGCCAACGAATGCTTACATATAGGGCAAATCGGCAGGCAAAATTTACATATTATTCTTTTACGTTTTTACAATAATTAAATTATATTATTTTATAAACAAAGTACATATTTATAGACTCTACTTCAAAATATTAAAGTATTGTACTAACTTGCTTGGCGGCATAAAACCTAAACGTATATAATATCTATGACGATATTTAAGATTCAGATTTATCGATACACTTGTCTCTTGACACATAAATGAGTACTTGAATTTCAAACTTCCATTTCTTCCCTTCAAACTTCATCTATCATTAAACATATTTAAAATCCGAAATTTATTTTGAAAAAATAACATATCTCGTGCTTGTACACCGGTATTTCACCATTAAGGAAATACATTGATCTGTAATCCTCCCAACATTTTAAACGTTATAGCTTTCCAACCTATTAGAAAACCTTCGGTTATATATACTTCGATTTTATATACCTTCGATTATATAAACTCCAATTATATATACTTGTATATCACTTAGAAGGCTATAAATTCTGGCAGTTATTAACCTGTACTTTTAGGTTTCGAGATTATAAGCATTGCATTCTTGGAAAATGAAAATGAATGAAAATGTTCTTTAAACTGACAACCTCACATTCCAATAAGCTTTGAAAAAACATATTATTAATTCAGAAACGGCATTTAAAAGTCATTATCAAAATGTTATTAATAATATGATGCCAATGACATTATTAATTCAGAAACGGCATTTAAAACTAATTATCAAAATACTTCGTGATACCAATTACATTTTCGAATTATTATGTGAATGCAAAATACCTGATTTAAACCGATTTTTTATTAATTTGAACAGAGATAAAGGGTTTTCGATTATTTGTAATTAGGGTATAATGCATATTAATACGTTCAAACTAACGTAGTGATAAAATATTATTTTAAACCAGCTACTGCATTTGCATTCAGTATATAAGAACATTATACCTGTACTTACAATATAATATACATAAATTTGCTTGCTTGATAAATTAAACCCTTGATAAATTGAAAAGCTACAATTAACCCTTGGCAACGGTGGTTAAACGGCAGTTAAACTTTCCCTAACCCAGAGTTATGTACTTAGGCGTTTCAATCACCTAAGCTCACCAGCTCACCAAATTGGGTTGGAGCATCTGCATTTGCGGCCGCGAAAATTTTTGTTTCGCCTGATAGGACGGGCAGCAGGCTCGTCCATAGATATTCTAAAGAGTAGAGGGATTCTTTCTATCGTTCACAATACTAGAAATCCGGGGGTAACATCTCACTCTGAACTCTCACTTTGGCCTCTTGGTTTTGACGAGAACGGATTAAAAATAAACTCTGGCTGGCTAGTGTTTTGGTATTCTGCTTGTCAACTGTAACTCAATTTATATATACGCCTTCTTTTAGCTAATGGGATATATGCATCCATATTTAATCATTAGCATTTAAATTTGTAGTATGTATATTTATAATTGCTCATATTTTTAAATTTTCACAAGACAACTTAGCAACCGTTGTGAAATAAAATCACACTTGCATTTAAAAAATTGTTTATGGAAATACATTTGTATATTAACTCTGGAAAGTGTTCATTATCTATTATGAAAAAATATACATATTTTATCTTTCATTTATCATTCGTTAAATTAAATAATACTCTTTTGTTTCATGTTATAAATATAAAATCACTGTAATTGGAAATATATGAATCCAAAACATATTTAGGAAAAGCAAAATTATACTACATAAAAATACAATATACATATTAATCCGTAAATGCATATTAAAACGTACGATTTAATATAATCATATTTACTCTTAGCATTGAATACATCATATTTCGAATTTAAAAGTTTTCATTAACTATGGCATTTAATAAATACGGACATTTTCTATTTGATTTTTTTTTGCATAATTGTTTTCGAATATATTCAATAATAGAAGTATATCCGTTCTTCCTACGGAATATATAATATAAAAAATCTGATGTGGGCAGCACATGACTTTCTTTAAATAATGCAATGAATTTACTACTTTTACAGTAAAAAAGTAGGTTTTCTTTATAGTAGATACTGAAATTCTTTCCACGATATTGAAGTTTCGACAATTAGTCGTCATTTTCATTGATTTAGCGTCATTTTTATCCGTTTGGCGAGTTTTTCGTAATTTTGGCAACATGTAAAAAGTCGCCAAGTTGGTGACATTTATCCAAATTCGTCACCAAAGTATCGCCAAGTGTTATAGATAGAGAAATGTGTTATTCTTACAGCAGATAAATGACTATTGGCGTTCAAATACAAAAGTATTACTCTTTTCTCGTGAATGGAACGAATTAGATCCACGAGAATGATGTCACTACATTTATCGCATGATATTACATATGAAAAGTGAACATGGTTCTTAACAGTTAGCAATTTTTTTTAATTTATGGGATTTTTTGATAAATTTATTTGAAAAATGTACAATATCTTAAGAACGGTTCATACAAGCATTCTAAAATTTATGTCAATCGTTTTCTAAGGAATAATTACATAAGAAATGTCTATTTGCGACACTTTATTAAAGGTTTTGATTTTTTGATGATTTTTTCAAAATTTCACTCGAAAATTTAGGTGGGGGGGGGGGGTTCTGAACATTTAATTATGTTTTAAAACAATAGGCTTCCAGCATTCACGGATTGTGAGTTTTGTACCAAATTTCATTCGAATCGGTCCATTCGTTCGTGAGATATCGTCTCCACAGTCTCACTGACACTCACACACACGCAGACATCACTTCAAAAATGTTCGATTCGTCATCAGGGATACTTGAAACGTGCTCTTCCGTCGAAAACTCGAATTCGAATTTTCGGCCCCGTCACAATACTTTCCTTATACATTATGTATATAAGGAAAGTAAATCTTCATATCCTTTCCTTATATACATTATGTATATAAGGAAAGGATCTTTATATACATTATGTATATAAGGAAAGTAAAAACGTAAATTTCACAATCATGTGTAAATTCCTATACTATTCTAAATGGCATTATTATTCAAAGCATTCTATTATAATATTTAAATTAATGCTCCTATAAAGACGTTTAAGAGTCCCTGGTCTTGCTATATAAAAGTCTCTTCAAACGAAGATATGGAGACTGAAATACCATGATCCGGCGTGTAAACAAATTTACAAACAATATTAAATTAAATCAATATATGCCAAACTAAAAGAGCTAAAATTGTATGGGAAGATATACACGCACTACTTATATTCTGGAATATTAGAAGATATGCCCGTGTATTAACATACGACTACCCGTCTACAATGCATGTATTTCACAAATGTTTGCAACAAAACAACATATAACATAATAAATGGAATATATCAATAATCCCCTTCATCTTTAAACCGGAAGGCCGCAATTGATTCAAATTTATACTAAAATGATTGCGCTAAGATTATATAAACCAACTACTTATATTCTCATAGATTAGAATATATATCTGTGAATTAGTAGAGGACTACACGTATTACAATATATGAATTTCAAATATATTCGCCAAAATAAAACAAATAACGTAATAAATTGAAAATATCAATAACCCCTTAATATTTAAACCAGAAGGCCGTAATAAATGCCACTATCAAAATGAAAGCGCTAAAATTGTATGGGAAAACTCATACTACATACATTCTTATAGATTAGACAGTATACCAGTGTAATAGTAGAAGATTACCCTTACTGCTAACCGGTTCTTCGTACGGAATATACATTATAACGAAACATAAAGTTAACATAAAGACACATAAACAGCCAAATGCAAATTTCTATACTTTTTATTCAAAACATTATATTAAAATATTAAAATTAATGTTTCTAAAAAGATGTTCAAGAATCACCTTTCTCGCTGTACAAAATGCATCTTCACAGGCGGATCTGAAGAATAAAACCTCCTCGTCAATTTTGTAAACAAATTTACAAAAAAAAATGAAATGAAATCAATATATGCCAAAATAAAAGCGCTAAACGTGTATGGGAAGATACATACTTATACCACTTACATACTACTTACTACTATATACTACTCTTACTACTATATACTACTTACTACTATATACTACTTACTACTATATACTACTTAATACAATATACTACTTATACTACTATATACTACTTATACTACTATACTATATATACTTACTCGTACTACTTATATTCTCGTATATTAGAATGTTTACCCGTGTACTAATAGAAATATACCCGTTCTACAATATATGAGTTTCAGACGTTTTTGCCAAAATAAAACAGATGGCGTAATAAATTGAAAATATCAATAATCCCAGATATTACTTCCCTCATATACATATAATCTATAAGGAAAGTATTGTGACGGGGTCGAAAATTCGAGATTTCGACGAGAAAGCACGTTTCAAGCATCCCTGATCACTAAGAGACCATTTTGTGGTGATGTCTGTGTGTGTGTGTGTGTGTGTGTGTGTCAGTGAGACTGTGGAGACGATATCTCACGAACAAATGGAGCGATTCGAATGAAATTTGGTACACAAATTTCAATCCGTGAATACTGGAAGCATATTGTTTTAAAACACAATCGAATGCTCAGAATCTCCTTAAATTTTCGAGTGAAATTTTGAAAAATTCACTAAAATATCAAAACCTTTAATATACGCAAATAGACATTCCTTATGTAATTTTTGCTTAGAAAACGATTGACATAAACTTTAGAACGCTAGCGCGACCCGTTCTTGAGATAATGGACGTTTTTCAAATAAATTTATAAAAAAATTCCATAAATTAAAAAAAATATTACCTTTTGAGAAACATGTTCACTTTCCATATGTAATATCATGCGATAAATTTGGTGACACTATTCTCATGGATCTAGCTCGTTCCATTCACGAGAAAAGATACTTTCAGTAATACTTTTAAATTTGAACGGCAATCTCCTATAAGAATAACTTATTTCTCTGTCCATAACGCTTGGCGAGATTTTGGCGACGAGTTTGGCGAAATATCGCAAACTTGGCGACTTTTTAAATGTTGCCAAATTAACGAAAATAGAACGAAATGGATAAAAATAAAGCTAAATCAATGAAAATGATAACTAATTAACGAAATGTCAATATCTTGGAAAGAATTTAAGTATCCACTATTAAAATAACATATTTTGTTTTACTGCAAAAGTAGTAAATTCATTGCATTATATAAGAAAAGTCATGTGCTGCTCACATCGGATTTTTTTTTATACGTGAAGGCTGTAATTGATATAATCCTTAAGTCAAAAATGCAATCTCAATAAAATTTATTTTATATACATTTCTTTATTATTTAAATAGAAAAAGATTTAATTCAAATCGTCTGCCGCATAAACACATTGGATAAATTTCATTGCTAAGCGACATGATATGATTTTCTTCAAATAAACTAAATAAACGGGGGAAATATCGTCTGAATAATGCTACTGTGGCATATAAAATAAAATAGAAGAACAAGTTTTAGTTTAACCTTTAAATATTATTAATTATATTATTTATCGTTGACATAGCCGTTAAAACTCATTAGTGGAATTAACATTTAAATCGTACATCGCTCGTTGTTGTGCCGCAATAAACCCTCCAATTATTTTTACCTTTTGTGTAAGTCCTGAAAAGAATTATTAATTAATATTAAAAGATTAGACAATTTTAAAACTTAAACAATATCATTTATTAACAACATCAATTTATCAAAAACACCAATTTTCATAAAAATCAATTTTCATTTATTATCAATTTTCATTTAATTATTTTAGCGAGGGGAGATATGCGACCAGAAATATTAGTTTTACGAGGGAGTCTAGGACCTGTTATTATGAGTACTAACCTTCAAGTTTAATCTTGGGCTTGTCATCATTCTTGCCACAACTCTGGGGTGTATGGCTCCTACTCGTACTTCAATCAAAATTCGTGATTATTTTCTTTTCATGTCTGATCTCCATCTCTGCATCTCCAACCTCTAAGTCATCTCTGCAAGGCTCCTTTCGTATATCTCACTTCGACTGATATTTCATATCTGCAACTGCTAGATCATGGTTGTGTAATACTCGTGATTCGACTGATTTTCACATCTCTTACTCTTAAGTCATGACAGTGTAAATACTCGTACTCTAACTGCAACTCCTAAGTCATGTCTCTTAGGTCATATTCACTTCGCTCATTTCGTAAATCTGTTTTAGACTTGTGGCTTCTTCGGCGGGGGGGGGGGGAGGGGTAGCTCCACCCTTCTTCCCCTTTGCGCTCAGTGGTTCTTCTGAACCCAATGGCATCACTTCACAGCCCCTCTCAGCCCCTGTGGCCTGGCACACCTAAATTTATAGCATTTGACCTAAAAGCTCAAGTTGTCGTAAAGTTCGGCGCCAGCCAGACTCAAGCTTTCTTTTCCTTAAAGGACACCATAAATAATCAAATAAAAATGTCTCATGTGAGAACAATTTCTGGTCTCACAGCTACGTCAATGGATGGTTTAACTATGCGTTTTTAATTAATATCCAGACAACCCATGGTTCTAAAAACTCGAAACATAGACTAATTTTTAAGTGGAACTATTCCAAAGCTACACACAAAATTTCATGAAATTCAGTTCAGCCGCAATCCTGGGATGAAGAGACAAACATACATACAGACGGACAGACATATTTTTAATTTCATTTGTATTGATTTGACAACCGAATATGCAAGAGAAACTCGTTAATTTACTTTTATAGTTACAAAATAATAAGTCAACTTACACAGGATACATTTTCAAACACTCTTTTAATCCGTTTTGTAACTTAAAATATAAATCGTCCATTGTGTATTCTATTAGAACTTCACGTCTCGCTTTTAGCAAACTCATTCAACTCACTAATGAGCTTTTAATGCACTCTCATGTTTTCCATTCAAAATCTATTCTGATTAAAAAGCACGGTGGAAGAAAAGGACTTTTGAGTACGAATATTAAGTTAGAAAATGAAAAATCTATAAAAGTAAAATGCGATATTATTATTCCTTTCAGTATATAAAATAGAAAACACATAACAATATTTTCTTTTACATTTGGTATATTATATTGTTAGCTTAATAGCTCGCCTAGATGATTAAGGTTATAATATATGTTGCATCTTTATGTTTAACATCACGATTTTGTTAAATAAATGATTGTGTTATTATTATTATATGTCGTGGACGGTAAAGCAACTGTAAGTAGCAATCATAGGCGCCGAGTTGAAAAATTATTGAAAATTTAAATCAAATACCCCATGCATTTTTCAAAGAGTTTAAATTTAATGTAAATGTCATTCAGTCAGATTATCTGGCACCTAGAAATCTATGCACACAGTTTCATATCACTGAACATTTTCATCAATCAATGTTTCACAGATGCCATATTGCTTTTAATAGTTTTAATAGACATTTTGTATTTCTTCATGAATCGGTTCTCTCTGAGAAGCCATCTTAATTTCATTCTATAATTCCTAGCATGTCAGCGGTTTTCTGCACGAAGTTCAAACGAAATCGCCGGTTGAATGCCGTCCTGCAAATTTTATTATTTTACTTCTTGTCTGGGCAATTTTTGCTCATCCGATTCTGTGACGTGAACCGTCCCGGAGGAGAAAGTTTTTGAAAGCGCGCCTTTGATTAACCAATCGCTGTTATTTTCGCCTGACTATATTATCAAATTTCGCAGTAGATGCTCTCTCTTTCGGCCCTGATTCTTCTTGCGAGAGGTCCTCACGGCACTCCGAATTATTTTTATACAAAGGAATTATCCTAACGGAACTTTGTGTGAGATTAATATTTGATTCGAGATGAATCGTTAATGGCCAATGTGGGCCTGGAACGTTTCCAATTCTAAGTTTCTAAATTTTTCTTTTTATTGCAGGTGTCCCGAGAGAGCGATGCGCATCTAAAAATCCACAGTAGATCCTTTTGGGGAACATTTACGCATTTACGCGTGAGAAGTTTCCTTTCTTCCAGTCTTCTGAACTTATATTTGAATAAGACTTTTCTACGTATGGGACTAAGTTTAACGGAACAATCTAAGACTCTACTTGTCACAATAACGTCCTGAGTAAATTATGTCGACGGGTGGTGTGTCTCCTATGTCAGGTATTATCTGTATCGTTTAACTTCTGAGAAAAACAATCGAAGCTAGGAGAGAAATCATAGATATTTTATGATAATATAATCTGTCATATAAAGCTGAAGAGAATACTCAATAATTACATCTATTAATATTTTAATATCTCTCCTATTTTCGTCTTTGAATTGTTGGAATTATAAAAGAAATCTTATTTCAATTATTAAGAGGTGAAAAATCTTATTCTTGTGTAAAACTGTGTGATCTAAGCTAATAATCATATTAATGATTTATATGATTGGAAAGGCCAAATTACTTAAAGATTGACATATTAATATGATTGAAAAGGCCTAATTACTTAACTACTTCACTTATTTGCCTACTATAATGCATATTAATAAAATAGTTTTTATATTTCATTAGTGTCATATTTTCCCCATCCTTAACACTTGTGTTCTAAATATATTGTTGTATGATGCCTGTGTCCAGCTTGCATTTTGTAAGCAAGAGTAAATTATTTTCCTGGGTTATTAGCGAAATCAATAGCAATGTAAGTTAACTACTAGATTCTTAATATTTCTGGTTTGGCTTTGTGGATCCTTAGAAGGGGGCTTTAACTTCAAAGCATATATTAATAGCTTCATCTCTTCTCCGACCTCCTGTCTTTGGACACACAGCTATAATTTCGGTGACTCTCTTTTATTGTACACGTGGCCAATTGGTCCCGTGTGACACAGACGTTAGGTTGTTACTTCAGTTATGTACGTCATGACTATGGTTATGCCGTTTTGTGGGTTACTGTTTTTGATGCGTTGATACACACATATGTTTGCATGCCAATAATATAAACAAGAAAAATCAATCATGCATAAAGCATTGATTATGGAACCCTTTCCAACTGAAATGAAATTTTATTTATACATCTCTAAATTGCGATACATTCAGCGGTGGTGTTTTTTTTTATTATCACATTACTACAGTAATTTATTATACTTGAAAGACTTAAAACTCTATCGACACATACATCGTCTGCCTCTATATGTTAAATCAATCAACATTTCATACATATCACTTATATTCCAGATGCCCAGAGATAAGTAATTTTGCTTAGAAAAAATTCAACAATTCTTATACCACTTACCTTACAATCGCTTGATTTGTTTATAATCTGTATAATTTAAAATTTGGCTTCGTTATAGAAATAAATTAAGTTCTGATTATTTATCATTTAAAATAAAAAATATTGTAATTCCGTTGGCACAGAAATTAGATACACAGAGAATACTCAAAATTAAAGCGGCTTTATGACGTATGAAACAATATATATATGAATTTTAATGAACTTTAAATATCACAGTAGAAAATATGAATGCCATATTTTATTTTGCAATTAGTCACGTGATCACTTCATAAATCGTAGGTGAAATTATTATTTTAATTTTTATTTAAAAAACTACCTAACATATTTTGTTAATCTTTTTCACATATTTTATGTGATAATTTGGATATTTTCTAAATATTTCGAAGCAATTTGGGAGTATTAACTCCGTTTAAAAATGTTTGAAAAATGAAGTCCTATAAGATTGAATGTATTTAATTTTTTCAACGCCGGGTTTAATTCGAATGTAATTGGGTGATATTATTTATTTGCATTCCCTTATGTTCCACAGACCCTCTCAATTGCATACTAAAATTTCATTTTGATAAAGTTATTTTTACGACATTTATCGTGCAAACGGGCAGAGGGACATGCAGAATGACCAAAGCCACAAAGACTTTTCAACCATGTTGGGAAGTGTTAAAAATGAACAAAAATGCAAAAAACACATAATGAGAAAATGCAAGTTTTCAATATTTATATAAGTTCACATCCATGGCTCATGAATAGTACGAAGAGAAGTGAGTATCTTGGAAAATTTTGACATTTTTTTTCATGAGATCAATTATTATATCAATTATTATTATCATTTATGGTTCGCTTAATATTAAACATGATAACATTTATATACAGTGAAATGTGGCTATAATGATGTTGTTTATAATGATCATTTCTGCAGTCCCGGGAGATTTTCTATAGTACTAATGTATACCGAAATTGTCGAGAACGATATTTAGATTTCGAGTAATCCTCTATATAACAATAAATTTGCAACTGCGTGTAACGCTCCGATTTAGAGGCTTTCATACGACCTTTGTTATAAACACCGGATGATATCAATATAAAAATTTGCATTAATTAGACAGATATCAAAAATTCATTTAAAAGTGTTTAGGGGGCATCAATGACTTATTTATGTTACCTATTTATGTTACCTTTTTCATTTTCAGTTTTAGCTCTTGAAAAATTGATCTTATGCGTTTATGTATGTTTGGTTTAATATTGATTGTCAAAGAAAACACTATAATATTTGTGACAAATTGTCTCCAGGTTTAAAATATAGTGCACTTGATATTTGAATAGCAAACTATAAAATGAAATATAAATATGGACCAAAGAGCTATTTCAACTAGGCATTCTAATTGTACACTCAGGTCTTCATATTTTTTCATTGTTTTTTGCTGAATTTTAAGCAGCATTGCTATTTATATGTTTTGGGATTCTTTTTTTTCAACACCAGGTTTCGACCTACATGTTTATCATATACTCTTATCTAAAACATTCTGATTAAATTCAAATTCTAAATTATTTCATACATATGATCCCAATGTTTGCACAAGAATTATGAATACTCTTCCAATATCCATAACTGATTTTTTAATCTGGAATTCTGGAAATAACTGTAAAAGTAAACCAACATTTACAAAAGGTATTTAAAAAAAGAACGATCTGAAATTCAATTATAGGCATACAAATTATGTTAATTCCACTTTCAATTTCTGTAAACAAAACTTTGTTGCAAAAGGGATTGTTTGATGAACACCAGCCCTCTAAGAGGCAAAAACATAGAAGTTTTCGAATATTTCCTTTCAGTAAAGAAATCGCAAATAAATGCTTTACAGTGCATGATTTAGTTGAGACATTCTTGATATACCATTGATTTTCACACGGAATTATACAAATATATACAAATTCTTAAAACATGCATCAACATTTATGTTTCTTACATAGTGAATGTTGGAACAAATATATTTTTGTATTT
Organism: Amaurobius ferox; assembly: GCA_951213105.1. Taxonomy (NCBI): domain Eukaryota; kingdom Metazoa; phylum Arthropoda; class Arachnida; order Araneae; family Amaurobiidae; genus Amaurobius; species Amaurobius ferox. Next base: position 36,889,495 of record OX578146.1, on the reverse strand, counting down.
CGCAGTTTTATCTACGATGTATTCAAATATAAAAACACCATTATTATGTAATGTAAGGTAATTTTTAAAAAAATAAAATAAATAACTAAAATTTAAACATATATCTAGGCAAAACAGTTTAAATTAAAAACATAACTATTGATACAATTTTAAATGCGGTTATAGGAAATTAGTTTTGGTTTTACTTCACGAATATTTTGCTAATTTTTGCTTTTAATATCGTATTAGAAGAAAATATTTTGGATTGGGTTGTGTTAGGTCATATGTCAGTTTGTTTTAATTGTTAGTTAGAAATGTGTTTTCCATAGATTAAATTCTTCAGTCAATTATGTTTAAAAGTCATTCTTGTAGTAATTGGAAATGTCAGTGGAGTAATAATAGCAGGCAATGTGAAGTGAGACAACAAACATACCTTCATGCTATGTTTCTTTGCATTTAAATATTTATACTAAGTCTAATTCTTATAGTGAATTGAATTGTTATGTTTTTTATATTAATATATTATTGTATTCCTATTTAATATTTGAATGTTAAATTTGTAATAAACATATTTTTACACCTCATACTTTTGCATTTTCATAAGAAAATTTAGCAATCGATGCAAAATAAAATCACATTTACATTTAAAGACATGTCTATGGAAATACTATTATATATTCATATTGGGCAGCATCCATTACACATTATGAAAAAATATACATTATTTTTAATTACATTTACTTATATTAAATAATGGTCTTTCTACATGCATAATCCATTCTGGTTAAAACCACTGTAATATGAAATATTTGATCCCAAAACATAATCAGGAAAGGAAAAAATTTACTAAATAAAAATTCAATACGGATATAAATTCTTAAATACAAATGAAAACACTCACGATTTATGATAATTATATTTATTTCTAGCATTGAATACATCGTATTTCTAATTAAATAGTTTTCATTAATTATGTCTTTTAATAAGTACGGGCATTTTCAATTTGAAATATTCTTTATTTACATAACTGCTTTCCAATATAATCAATATTTGATAACCAAAATATGCAAGAGAAACTCGCTAATTTACTTTTATAGTTACAAAATAATAAGTCAACTTATACAGGATATATTTTCAAACACTCTTTCAATCCGTTTTGTAAATTAATATGTAAATCTTCCATTGTGTATTTTGAAAGAACTTTATGTCTCGCTTTTAGCAAACTCTATTCAACTCACTAACGAGCTTTTAATGCACCCTCATGTTTTCCATTCGCAATCCATTCTGATTAAAAAGCACTGTGAAAGGAAATGACTTTTGAGTACGAAAATTAAATTAGAAAATGAAAAATCTATAAAATTAAAATGCACCGTTATTATTCCTTTCTGTATGTATAAAATAGATCACATATAACAATATTTTTTTACATTTAGTATATTATATCATTAACTTAATAGCTCTAGTAGATGATCACTGTTGTAATATATGTAAGATCTTGATGTTTAACATCACGATGTCTTTATATAAATGATATATCATTAACTTAATAGCTCTAGTAGATGATCACTGTTGTAATATATGTAAGATCTTGATGTTTAACATCACGATGTCTTTATATAAATGATATATCATTAACTTAATAGCTCTAGTAGATGATCACTGTTGTAATATATGTAAGATCTTGATGTTTAACATCACGATGTCTTTATATAAATGATTATGTTAGCATTATATATATATATATATATATATATATATTATATAGAGTGACCGGTAAAGTAAGCCATATAATTTTAAGCTATGTTAGTAGATATAGCTATGAAATTGTATCCTTATAGCTCTTGTAGACGATCAGTGTTGTAATATATGTAACATCTTTGTTTTCAATATCAATTTCATTATATGAATAATTATCTTTTCAGTGTTATGTAGAGTGACGGGTAAATTAGGCCATATAATTTTGAGCAATGGTAGATATAGCTATAAAATTTGAACTTCATAGTTCTCGTAGATGAATTCTGTTGTAACATATGTAACATCTTTATTTTTTACATAATGATTTCTTTATATAAGGGTGATTTTCAAATGAATTGGCTTTTTAACTTTATATCACATACAAATGTGATTTAGATTATAAATAAAATTATACCCTGTTATTAATTTTTTTAAATATTTTTATGCTAGATAAGAAGGAACAATATATTATAGGCTTCCATTAGCTTTGTTACCAACTGCAGAAATCAAAACATATTTAAAATAATAATAGTAACAATCCTGAGGTAACACTCATGAGATGTACAGGGGACTCATATTAAACTGAAATTTTAAAATATTAATATTTATATTTTAAAGGAATCACTTGCAATTTTGTTATTTAAAATATAAAACCATTTTTTTTAATTCATATGCAAAAGCTAATCTAGTTTGAAAGCATAAAAAGAGACTTCGTAAGTGTGGTGTTTTGAGTTGGGACATGCAAATTTATTACTTGAAAACTAAAAATAATAGAAAATAGCTAATATTTTAAAAACATAAACACTTTAATGAGTACATGTTATTAATTATAAACTAATGATACCAATATATGTTTTAAAGTATAAAAAAGATACTTTTAATAGCATGAAATATGGATTTAAATATTGGGACATCAAACAGGCGGTCATTTTGAAAATCACCCATAAACAATCATGTTATCATTATTATATAGAGTGACGGTAAAGTAGGTCATATAATTTTGAACTGTGGTAGATAGAGTTATGGAATTGAGATATCGGTGTAGTAAAGCAGTAGCGTCCCAAAGTTGCTTGAGGCTCCAAGTTAACTTCCATTAAAGGCTCCATCTGAACCTTACATGCAGTAAAACGTCACACATTAACGTCACACAGTAATTCAAAAAATCGATTATCCGATAATTTATATATTTAAAATAAATAAGAATTCATTGCATCTGTTTTTTCACGTTAATTTCTGACTTTGGATTTTGCGCCCCTGAGTCAAAAATATTTTAGGAACCATTATTTATCATATAAAAATATTTCCTTGCCTGAAACTTATTTTTCTAATATTTGGCCCTTGTTATTTAACCATGGTTTTTAAATCTAATACCTAAAGGTCCATAGTTTGGAAAAATGAATAGGTCCATACTTTGGAAAAATGAATGGGTCCATAGTTTGGAAAAATGGTCCATAGTCCTGTTAAGTCGAGGCCGATTAAACTCTCCTGAAATCACCAAGTTCCGAAACTTGAACATACCAAAACATAAATAAATAGCTACCCAAAAATCACTTCTGTAAGGGTTATATACCACAAAAAGGTCGTAGTCAAAACATTATGTATGAAAAGATGCACAAATAAATAATAACATTATAATAAACATTATATACGTAAACATTATATACGTAATGATGCTCAAATGACTAAAGGTAAAATGTAAAACTATATGCAATGCCGTAAAATGTTGGGTTATCTGTGTTGCTCTAATGATTCTTTTAAAAAATGCCAGAAAGTCCCAATTAAAATAACGTACACAATTCTGTGGCCCTCTTGACAAATATGAGGCCCCAAGAGCTCGCTTGGGTTGCTTGGCCCTCGAGACTTTCCTGTAGTAAAGTGCGTATGCGCTACCAGATAAAACTAATAGCAGCGCCATGGGAGTTACATAAAATGTCAAGTAGAAAGATGTAGAACATCATAAAATTAGTGAGAAAGGTTATTTCATTCAATGCAATAGCACGATTTAAGTAACTTACAGTTTAATGTAATGTACGTTCAATATGTTCACAATCTACCACGGTACATGTTTGTATCCAGGGAAGAACTCCATGTTTTATATTCAATGTAGAAGAGTGGAGAATTCTAAGGCTTAATTCCGTGCAGGCACACCGTTCGAATGAGTTTGCCATATAGCAGTACTATCTGGAAATAATCCCGATTCGATTAATCTACCATTATTGTATTTTAACACAATATTCAGCAAAGTGAATACATGTGATGATAAACAATCAATTGCAAAATTATTTGCATATTTTATCTGCAGGAGTGATTTTACGGGTCACAGCCATCATTTACTTACGGTATTGATAGTTATGCTGAAGGTATTCTTCTGACTATATATATGCATTATTACTTTCCTTATATACATAATGTATAAGGAAAGTATTGTGACGGGGTCGAAAATTCGAATTCGAGTTTTCGACGGGAGAGCACGTTTCAAGCATCCCTGATCACGAATCAAACATTTTTGAAGTGATGTCTGTGTGTGTGTATGTGTGTGTGTGTGTGTGTGTGTGTGTGAAAGTATGTGTGTGTGTGTGTCAGTGAAACTGTGGAGACGATAACTGACGAACGAATGGACCGATTCGAACCAAATTTGGTACAAAAATCACAATCCGTAAACACTGGAAACTTATTGTTTTTATACGCAATCGAATGTTCAGAACTCCCCTAAATTTTCGAATGAAATTTTAAAAAAATCGTCAAAAAATCAAAACCACTAAAAAAGTTACGCAAATAGACATTTCTTATGTAATTTTTCATTAGAAAACGATTGGCATAAATTTTAGAAAGCTAACTTGAACCGTTCTCGAGATATTGCACATTTTTAAAAAAAATTATCAAAAAGTCATAAAATAAAAAAAAAATATTTCCTATTGAGAAACATGTTCACTTTTCATATGTAATACCATGCAATAAATTGGGTGACATCATTCTCGTGGATCTAGCTCGTTCCATTCATGAAAAAAGATACTTTGAGTAATACGTTTGCATTTGAACGCCAATAGTCATTTGTCTGTTGTAAGAATAACTTATTTCTTCGTCCATAATTCTTGGCGAGATTTTGGCGACGAATTTGACGGAATGTCGCCAACTTGGCGGCTTTTTGAAATGTTGTCAAATTAACGAAAATCTCTCCAAATGAATGAAAATGACGCTAAATCAATGGAAATGACGACTAATACTCGAAAATTCAATATCTTGGAAAGAATATAAATATCTACTATAAGAAAAACCTATTTTTTGTACTGTAAAAGTAGTAAATTCAGTACATTATATAAGGAAAGTCATGTGTTGCCCACATCAGATTTTTTTTTCTGCAAAAGTTTGTCAATGGTAGTCTACATCTTTCTAATTGGAATTTTTTATGTATCTCTCATAATGTCCGAGATAGGAGTGCCAATCTCCAAATGTTACTGCTAGGTATGCTGCTGGTAGTCTCATCTGTCAGTCAGTTTACTATACCAGTACATCACTTTAATAGCTCCAGCTACTAAAGCTAAAAACTTTTTTCGTCTACTTACAACTTCACCGGGCACAATGTACATCGTGAATATACCAGAAAAACATTTAAATCACATATAGTTCCATAATAAATAATACTGTTACTTTTGAGAATACAACTGAAAAATACTTCCTTGAAGAAAGTATTCCTTTAATAATTCCTTTCACCTAATTGCCCAATGCATATTTCTTCAATCCCGTAATTATCCCATACCTGTTTTCCTCAGTCACCTAATTGTCCTATGCTCGTCTTTTCCATGGTAGTATTCGAAAGTTCTACTCAGGTATTGTCCACAAAATAGACAAATTCCACAAATTTGAACAACTGCTATGAAACAGCATTATTTTCAATTTTTTCGAATCACGTTTGACATCATGCATTCAGTTGACAGAAGAACATAATGCATATTCCTAAAAATGGTGTAGGCGTTGAAATAGTTGCTGAAAAGTTTTAGTTGTAAAATCAACGGATCTAGAGAAAAAATGGGTTATCATTCAAATCACAATAATAACTAAATAAGTGTGCAGAAGTATGGTTTAAATTAGTGTAAAAGCAATATGTTACGTGGTATATGACACGCGGAAGGCCAGCTACAACTGTGGATTGAAAAAAAAATCTTCATCAAAACCATGCTAGTGTCTCAACAAGACAGGGATGCCTAATCTAAAAAGATTAAAATAAATTTCACTATCTAAACACCATATGGATCTTCGACTGAATTTCGCAAAAATATATCAGTTTTGGTAATAGGAGATGCGTAATATTATCAGGCGTGACAAAGGTTAATCATGCTGGATGTGATGAATGTATTTAAACTTTGCAGAAAAACAGTTAAAGACAATTATTTTATCTGTGTGAAATCTACTTCGAAATTCTTAGCAGAAAGCATTATGAAATGGGCATACATTACTGCTTTTAAACCAAGGTTTATTTAACTTATGGACTACTGCAGGATGACTGGAGCTACATAGACTAAAACAGTTGATAAATATTTGCATCTGAAACCTGTATAAAATATCTGATGTGGGCACTCACATGAACTTCCTCACATAATGCAATGACGTTACGTATTTCAATGTAAAATATTGAATGTACAAGATCCATGGAACAATATGTTTAACGTTTAAATGTACATAGACATTTTCCCGATTTTCTGGATGCCAACATGTAAAATTACTTTGAAGTTCCAAAATTACTTATATTTCGAGCAAATATAATATGATAATTGGAAATATTATTAATACATGCTAAGTAATATAGCCCATTATATTAAAATATCTGTCAATTACTAATTCATCAATTTAGTGTCATTTTCGGTACTTTAGCTTATCTTTTGCATATTTAGAATCATATTAAAATAGCTTCCAACTTTGCGATATTTAGCCAAATTTGTGCATATATTTACTATCCCTTGTTGACGAACTAATTATAAGCACGAAACCGGTCCATGTATTATGTTAAATGCATTGGAAGTGTGTTTCATATTTATCCATTGCAACACTTACTTACAGAACAAGTAGGAGGGGATGTTACAATGCTATGAATAACTTTTCCATTCTTAGAAATGTAGTTATGTTAGTGTCTAAGGGCAGCAAGCTCAATTCTGGCTAGAAAAAATGTATTTTATAAATGGTGAGTCCTAAAAAATTATGCGTCTCCATGTTATTTAAAAATTGTTGAGAAAAACGAAGAAAACTAAAACAAGCAAACTGAAAACAGAACTGTTGGAAATCGAAATTTTAAAACGAATAACCAAAATAGAACTATTTATTTTCTAACCAATTGAATAAATTGCTTTATTGAATCTAAAACATCCCATTCTAATATGAATCAAATAAGCGACAGCCATTACATTACTTGCTGAATACTAAAAATCATACTTTTACAATTTTTCAATTAAGTATGGAAATAATACCTTTATGCATATACCGAGTTGCTCAAAAATGGTCATCCAAGAAAACGTTTGCATGCTTTAATTGAAAAAAGGCGAGATCTGAGCATTTTGTACATAGCTTGTACACAGTCGAATTTTATACAAGGCTTGAACTAATCACATTTTACATTATGACGAAGCCCGAATTTTATATTTCGATCTAACTGCTGAAATACATATAGTCAAACTCGCATACTGTTACGTCTATGGAGAAATATTAATTAAAAGGTATCGGGCACCAAATAGAATTTTATACTTATTTTCTATAACTTATACAAATGTATAAATTACTAGGCTGTATAGTACATAAAATATATAATATTTTGTGTTGTTTTACTACATTCACAAAATAAACGTATCTTTAAATTCTTATTATTAATGTATTCTTTTTATGCTCAAAGTCGTTTTCTTATATTATTTCTGTTACAGTATAGTATATTTTGCAAACTATAATATACTAGCAGCATACCCGTTCTTCGTACGGAGTATATAATATAAAGAAACTTGAAATTCATAATCATGCCCAAATTCTTATAGTATACTAAATGACATGTTTAATCAAAATATTCTGTTAAAATATTTAATATAATGCTCCTAAAAAGAAGTTTAAGAATCTCTGTTCTCACTATATAAAATTATCTTCATGGACATATCTGAAGAATAAAACATCTTGGACCCCTTATGTAAGCAAATATAAAAAAAATATGGAATTTAATCAATATATGCAAATTAAAAGCGTTAAAATCGTATGGGACCCGTACTAATTATATACGCGAATATTAGAAAATATAACCTGTATTAGTAGATTACATGTATAAATTGAAAATACCAATAAAGCCGTAATCTTTAAACTGAAGACAGTCATTTATTCCAAAATATATCAAAATTAAAGTGCTAAAATTATATGGGAAGATATACACGTACTACTTATAATGTCCGATTATTAGTAGAAGATTACCCGTTTTGCAATATGAGTCACAAATGTTTTTTGGTAAAATACAACAGACGACGTAATAAATTGAATATATAATTAATCCCCTTAATCTTCATACCAGAAGACTGTACTTGATTCCAATATATATGCCAATATATGTCAAAATATATGCCAATATACCTGTACTACTTATATTCTCGTAGGTTAGAAGATATACCCGTGCATTCCTAGAAGATTACTCGTACAACGTACAATATGCGTGTGTCAGCAATTTTTGCCGCAATAAAACAATGGCGTAATAACTTAAAAATATCAATAATCCCTGAATCAATAATTCCGGAAAATATCAATAATAATAATGTTTAAACCTGAAGAGTATAATTGATATTATCCAGTCCAAAATGAAATGGCAATGAAATTTATTTTATATACATATCTTCATTATTCAAATCGGAAAGGATTTAATAAAAATCGTCTGCCGCATAAACACATTGGATTTAAATCCGTTGCTAAGCGACATGATATCATTTGCTTCAAATAAATTGGTAGAAAAAATATCGTCTAAATAGTTATATTTCTATGGAACATTTGGCGACAGTTTCGTCAAATTAGCGACATTTTAAAAAATCGCCAAATTTATCGCCAAGTGGGACTGTCGAACTGACAGTTCCACTTTGCGACAAATTGACGAAATATCATCACAATACTATCCCCTAACAAAAAACAATTATTATCATTTATGTAGCGCAATTTTATCAATTTCAAGATATTTTTATAGATTTGAAAACATTTTTATCAATTTGGTGACATTTTAAAAATTCGCTAAATGTATTACTAAGTAGGATGGTTGGTCTGACAGAGAAATGCTAACCAAACATCATTTCAGTACTCTCTTCTAACAAAACAAAAAAAAATTTCATTGATATGTAGAAGACCCAAGCCACACAACCAACCCGAAGGTTCCTGGCAGCTGTTTGTGTGTCGTTTATATCAATTTGGCGACATTTCCGTCAATTTGGCAAAGTTTAAGAAAAGTTGTCAAATTAACGATATCTCTCCAAATTCGTAGCTTTGAATTTGCAGATCTGAATGAAACATTCTTATCCCGTTTCAATATACTAAATGAAAACACTACAATTGTATTAGAAGATATACCCCCTCTACTCTTTTTCTGTTTCAACAATCGGCTATATGAATTTATTGGCTAAACACAATATATGAGTTTAGTAGCTAAATACGATATAAGCTTGAAAACTCTTTGCCAAAATAAATGAAATTGATGTACGCAGTCAGCAATTAATATAATTAAAAGAAAAATCAAACCGTCCATTCATAAGATATACTTTTATATCCATTTATCCATTTATTTATTATTTAATTCGAAAAAAAATAATAAAAACATTAACAAACACATTTAATTTAATTGCGATGCCGAGCAACATGATATATCCTCCTAAAATGTTAAAATTTATTAACCACTAACAGCACACCCGTTATTCGTAAGGAGTGTATAATTTAAAGAAACTTAAAGTTCGCAATCATGTGCAAATTCTGTTAAAATATTAAATTTATTGCTCCTAAAGAGAAGTTTAAGAATATATGTTCTCACTACGCAAAATTATCTTCACGATCAGATCTGAAGAATAAAACATCCTGCCCCCTTTTGTAAGCAAATTTACAGAAGAAAAAATAGGAATTGAATGAATATATGCAACCCCGTACTAATTATATTGTCGCAGATCAGAAAATATGCCAATGTGTTAGTAGAAGATTACCCGTATTACAATATGCGTCTCAAAAATATTTGCCAAAATAAAAGAGATGACGTAATAAATTGAAAACATCAATAATATCCGTACTCTTTATACCAGAAGGTCGTAATTGATTCCAATATATGTCAATATATATCAAAACATATGTCAATATACCTGTACTACTTATATTCTCGTAGATTAAAAGATATACACGTGTATTTGTAGAAGATTCGTACAACATACAATATATGAGTTTAAACAATTTTTGTCATGATAAAATAATTGCATAATAACTTGAAAATATCAATAATCCTTGAATCAATAATCCCCGAAAATATAAATAATAATAATTTTTAAACCTGAAGACCGTAATTGATATTATCCAGTCAAAAATGCTATAAGAAAAATCAAATCGTTCTTTTCTAAAATATATTTTTATATCCATTTATTTATTATTCAAATCGAAAAAATAATTATTAAAATTAACAGACAGATTTAATTTAATTGCGTTTCTGAGTAACATGATATAAGATAGAATCTTATAACATGTTAAATATGTCATGTCTTATAACATAAACTGCGAAATTAAATAACGATTTTGATTTCTCTATACTTCTCATTGTTCCGTAAAAGCTTGTTTTAAATAAACCATGAACCATGGAGATAGATTTCCCCTTTAAATCATGTTTCAAACAATTCATGTTTTCAGAAAGTGACTAATTAACGCAAAAAATCTCCCATCAAACTCAGAGATTAAATTTTAATTCACTTTCAAACGATTTTCAAGCTTTTCGTTTGGATAAACCACGGAGTTAGGGAGTAGAACTCATAGGAAAAGGTTCCGTTTTTCATTAATATCTCGACAACCCCAGGTCTTAGAAACTCGAAACTTGGACAAAAGTTATGGGAGGATATTTCAAGGCTATTCACCAAATTTCATTAAATTCGGTTCAGCCGTTTTTCCGTGATGATGAGACAAACGAAAATTTAGTTTTTTACTAATATCTCGAGAACCACTGGTCGTAGAAACTCAAAACACAGATATAATTTTAAGTGGGGCTATTTCTGGGCTACCCACAAAATTTCATCAAATTCGGTTCAGCCGTTCTCCCGTGATGGTGTGACAAACAGACAGACAGACAGACAGACAGACAGATTTTCATTTTTATTTATATAGACTAGCAGCATACCCGTTCTTCGTACGGAGTATATAATATAAAGAAACTTGAAATTCATAATCATGCCCAAATTCTTATAGTATACTAAATGACATGTTTAATCAAAATATTATGTTAAAATATTTAATATAATGCTCCTAAAAAGAAGTTTAAGAATCTCTGTTCTCGCTATATAAAATTATCTTCATGGACATATCTGAAGAATAAAACATCTGGGACCACTTATGTAAGCAAATATAAAAAAAAATATGGAATTGAATCAATATATGCAAAATAAAAGCGTTAAAATTGTTTGGGACCCGTACTAATTATATACGCGAATATTAGAAAATATAACCTGTATTAGTAGATTACATGTATAAATTGAAAATACCAATAAACCCGTAATCTTTAAATCTGAAGACAGTCATTTATTCCAATATATGTCAAAATTAAAGAGCTAAAATTATATGGGAAGATATACACGTACTACTTATAATGTCCGATTATTAGTAGAAGATTACCCGTTTTGCAATATGAGTCTCAAATGTTTTTTGGTAAAATACAACAGACGACGTAATAAATCTATATAAATAAAAATGAAAATCTGTCTGTCTGTCTGTCTGTCTGTCTGTCTGTCTGTCTGTCTGTCTGTCTGTCTGTTTGTCACACCATCACGGTAGAACGGCTGAACCGAATTTGATGAAATTTTGTGGGTAGCCCAGAAATAGCCCCACTTAAAATTATATCCGTGTTTTGAGTTTCTACGACCAGTGGTTCTCGAGATATTAGTAAAAAACGAAATTTTCGTTTGTCTCATCATCACGGAAAAACGGCTGAACCGAATTTAATGAAATTTGGTGAATAGCCTTGAAATATCCCCCCATAAATTTTGTCCAAGTTTCGAGTTTCTAAGACCTGGGGTTGTCGAGATATTAATGAAAAACGGAACTTTTTCCTAGGAGTTCTACTCCCTAACTCCGTGGTTTATCCAAACGAAAAGCTTGAAAATCGTTTGAAAGTGAATTAAAATTTAATCTCTGAGTTTGATGGGAGATTTTTTGCGTTAATTAGTCACTTTCTGAAAACATGAATTGTTTGAAACATGATTTAAAGGGGGAATCTATCTCCATGGTTCATGGTTTATTTAAAACAAGCTTTTACGGAACAATGAGAAGTATTGAGAAATCAAAATCGTTATTTAATTTCGCAGTTTATGTTATAAGACATGACATATTTAACATGTTATAAGATTCTATCTTATATCATGTTACTCAGAAACGCAATTAAATTAAATCTGTCTGTTAATTTCAATAATTATTTTTTCGATTTGAGTAATAAATAAATGGATATAAAAATATATTTTAGAAAAGAACGATTTGATTTTTCTTATAGCATTTTTGACTGGATAATATCAATTACGGTCTTCAGGTTTAAAAATTATTATTATTGATATTTTCGGGGATTATTAATTCAGGGATTATTGATATTTTCACGTTATTATGCAATTATTTTATTATGACAAAAATTGTTTAAACTCATATATTGTATGTTGTACGAGTAATCTTCTACAAATACACGTGTATATCTTTTAATCTACGAGAACATAAGTAGTACAGGTATATTGACATATGTTTTGATATATATTGGAATATATTGGAATCAATTACGACCTTCTGGTATAAAGAGTACGGATATTATTGATGTTTTCAATTTATTACGTCATCTCTTTTATTTTGGCAAATATTTTTGAGACGCATATTGTAATACGGGTAATCTTCTACTAACACATTGGCATATTTTCTGATCTGCGACAATATAATTAGTACGGGGTTGCATATATTCATTCTATTCCTATTTTTTCTTCTGTAAATTTGCTTACAAAAGGGGGCAGGATGTTTTATACTTCAGATCTGATCGTGAAGATAATTTTGCATAGTGAGAACATATATTCTTAAACTTCTCTTTAGGAGCAATAAATTTAATATTTTAACAGAATTTGCACATGATTACGAACTTTAAGTTTCTTTAAATTATACAGTCCGTACGAATAACGGGTGTGCTGTTAGTGGTTAATAAATTTTAACATTTTAGGAGGATATATCATGTTGCTCGGCATCGCAATTAAATTAAATGTGTTTGTTTATGTTTTTATTATTTTTTTTCGATTTAAATAATAAATAAATGGATAAATGGATATAAAAGTATATCTTATGAATGGACGGTTTGATTTTTCTTTTAATTATATTAATTGCTGACTGCGTACATCAATTTCATTTATTTTGGCAAAGAATTTTCAAGCTTATATCGTATTTAGCTACTAAACTCATATATTGTGTTTAGCCAATAAATTCATATAGCCGATTGTTGAAACAGAAAAAGAGTAGAGCGGGTATATCTTCTAATACAATTGTAGTGTTTTCATTTAGTATATTGAAACGGGATAAGAATGTTTCATTCAGATCTGCAAATTCAAAGCTACGAATTTGGAGGGATATCGCTAATTTGACAACTTTTCCTAAACTTTGCCAAATTGACGGAAATGTCGCCAAATTGATATAAACGACACACAAACAGCTGCCATAAACCTTCGGGTTGGTCGTGTGGCTTGGGTCTTCTATACATATCAATAAAAAATTTTTTTGTTTTGTTAGAAGAGAGTACTGAAATGATGTTTGGTTAGCATTTATCTGTCAGACCAACCATCCTACTTAGTAATACATTTAGCGAATTTTTAAAATGTCACCAAATTGATAAAAATGTTTTCAAATCTATAAAAATATCTTGAAATTGATAAAATTGCGCTACATAAATGATATTAATTGTTTTTTGTTATGGGATAGTATTGTGATGATATTTCGTCAATTTGTTGCAAAGTGGAGCTGTCAGTTCTACAGTCCCACTTGGCGATAAATTTGGCGATTTTTTAAAATTTCGCTAATTTGACGAAACTGTCGCCAAATGTTCCATAGAAATATAACTATTTAGACGATATTTTTTCTACCAATTTATTTGAAGCAAATGATATCATGTCGCTTAGCAACGGATTTAAATCCAATGTGTTTATGCGGCAGGCGATTTTTATTAAATCCTCTCCGATTTGAATAATGAAAATATGTATATAAAATAAACTCTATTGCCATTTCATTTTGGACTGGATAATATCAATTATACTCTTCAGGTTTAAACATTATTATTATTGATATTTTCCGGAATTATTGATTCAGGGATTATTGATATTTTTAAGTTATTACGCCATTGTTTTATTGCGGCAAAAATTGCTGACACACGCATATTGTACGTTGTACGAGTAATCTTCTAGGAATGCACGGGTATATCTTCTAACCTACGAGAATATAATTAGTGCAGGTATATTGTCATATATTTTGACATATATTGGCATATATATTGGAATCAAGTACAGTCGTCTGGTATGAAGATTAAGGGGATTAATTATATATTCAATTTATTACGTCGTCTGTTGTATTTTACCAAAAAACATTTGTGACTCATATTGCAAAACGGGTAATCTTCTACTAATAATCGGACATTATAAGTAGTACGTGTATATCTTCCCATATAATTTTAGCACTTTAATTTTGACATATATTGGAATAAATGACTGTCTTCAGATTTAAAGATTACGGGTTTATTGGTATTTTCAATTTATACATGTAATCTACTAATACAGGTTATATTTTCTAATATTCGCGAATATAATTAGTACGGGTCCCATACAATTTTAACGCTTTTATTTTGCATATATTGATTCAATTCCATATTTTTTTTATATTTGCTTACATAAGGGGTCCAAGATGTTTTATTCTTCAGATATGTCCATGATGATAATTTTATATAGCGAGAACAGAGATTCTTAAACTTCTTTTTAGGAGCAATATATTAAATATTTTAACAGAATATTTTGATTAAACATGTCATTTAGTATACTATAAGAATTTGGGCATGATTATGAATTTCAAGTTTCTTTATATTATATACTCCGTACGAAGAACGGGTATGCTGCTAGTTGAATATATAATTAATCCCCTTAATCTTCATACCAGAAGACTGTACTTGATTCCAATATATATGCCAGTATATGTCAAAATATATGCCAATATACCTGTACTACTTATATTCTCGTAGGTTAGAAGATATACCCGTGCATTCCTAGAAGATTACTCGTACAACGTACAATATGCGTGTGTCAGCAATTTTTGCCGCAATAAAACAATGGCGTAATAACTTAAAAATATCAATAATCCCTGAATCAATAATTCCGGAAAATATCAATAATAATAATGTTTAAACCTGAAGAGTATAATTGATATTATCCAGTCCAAAATGAAATGGCAATGAAATTTATTTTATATACATATCTTCATTATTCAAATCGGAAAGGATTTAATAAAAATCGTCTGCCGCATAAACACATTGGATTTAAATCCGTTGCTAAGCGACATGATATCATTTGCTTCAAATAAATTGGTAGAAAAAATATCGTCTAAATAGTTATATTTCTATGGAACATTTGGCGACAGTTTCGTCAATTTAGCGACATTTTAAAAAATCGCCAAATTTATCAACAAGTGGGACTGTAGAACAGACAGTTCCACTTTGCGACAAATTGACGAAATATCATCACAATACTATCCCCTAACAAAAAACAATTAATATCATTTATGTAGCGCAATTTTATCAATTTCAAGATATTTTTATAGATTTGAAAACATTTTTATCAATTTGGTGACATTTTAAAAATTCGCTAAATGTATTACTAAGTAGGATGGTTGGTCTGACAGATAAATGCTAACCAAACATCATTTCAGTACTCTCTTCTAACAAAAAAAAAAAAAAAAATCATTGATATGTAGAAGACCCAAGCCACACGACCAACCCGAAGGTTTATGGCAGCTGTTTGTGTGTCGTTTATATCAATTTGGCGACATTTCCGTCAATTTGGCAAAGTTTAAGAAAAGTTGTCAAATTAGCGATATCCCTCCAAATTCGTAGCTTTGAATTTGCAGATCTGAATGATACATTCTTATCCCGTTTCAATATACTAAATGAAAACACTACAATTGTATTAGAAGATATACCCGCTCTACTCTTTTTCTGTTTCAACAATCGGCTATATGAATTTATTGGCTAAACACAATATATGAGTTTAGTAGCTAAATACGATATAAACTTGATAACTCTTTGCCAAAATAAATGAAATTGATGTACGCAGTCAGCAATTAATATAATTAAAAGAAAAATCAAACCGTCCATTCATAAGATATACTTTTATATCCATTTATCCATTTATTTATTATTTAAATCGAAAAAAAATAATAAAAACATTAACAAACACATTTAATTTAATTGTGATGCCGAGCAACATGATATATCCTCCTAAAATGTTAAAATTTATTAACCACTAACAGCACACCCGTTATTCGTACGGAGTGTATAATTTAAAGAAACTTAAAGTTCACAATCATGAGCAAATTCTGTTAAAATATTAAATTTATTGCTCCTAAAGAGAAGTTTAAGAATATATGTTCTCACTATGCAAAATTATCTTCACGATCACATCTGAAGAATAAAACATCCTGCCCCCTTTTGTAAGCAAATTTACAGAAGAAAAAATAGGAATTGAATGAATATATGCAACCCCGTACTAATTATATTGTCGCAGATCAGAAAATATGCCAATGTGTTAGTAGAAGATTACCCGTATTACAATATGCGTCTCAAAAATATTTGCCAAAATAAAAGAGATGACGTAATAAATTGAAAACATCAATAATATCCGTACTCTTTATACCAGAAGGTCGTAATTGATTCCAATATATGTCAATATATATCAAAACATATGTCAATATACCTGTACTACTTATATTCTCGTAGATTAAAAGATATACACGTGTATTTGTAGAAGATTCGTACAACATACAATATATGAGTTTAAACAATTTTTGTCATGATAAAATAATTGCATAATAACTTGAAAATATCAATAATCCTTGAATCAATAATCCCCGAAAATATAAATAATAATAATTTTTAAACCTGAAGACCGTAATTGATATTATCCAGTCAAAAATGCTATAAGAAAAATCAAATCGTTCTTTTCTAAAATATATTTTTATATCCATTTATTTATTATTCTAATCGAAAAAATAATTATTAAAATTAACAGACAGATTTAATTTAATTGCGTTTCTGAGTAACATGATATAAGATAGAATCTTATAACATGTTAAATATGTCATGTCTTATAACATAAACTGCGAAATTAAATAACGATTTTGATTTCTCTATACTTCTCATTGTTCCGTAAAAGCTTGTTTTAAATAAACCATGAACCATGGAGATAGATTTCCCCTTTAAATCATGTTTCAAACAATTCATGTTTTCAGAAAGTGACTAATTAACGCAAAAAATCTCCCATCAAACTCAGAGATTAAATTTTAATTCACTTTCAAACGATTTTCAAGCTTTTCGTTTGGATAAACCACGGAGTTAGGGAGTAGAACTCATAGGAAAAAGTTCCGTTTTTCATTAATATCTCGACAACCCCAGGTCTTAGAAACTCGAAACTTGGACAAAAGTTATGGGGGGATATTTCAAGGCTATTCACCAAATTTCATTAAATTCGGTTCAGCCGTTTTTCCGTGATGATGAGACAAACGAAAATTTAGTTTTTTACTAATATCTCGAGAACCACTGGTCGTAGAAACTCAAAACACAGATATAATTTTAAGTGGGGCTATTTCTGGGCTACCCACAAAATTTCATCAAATTCGGTTCAGCCGTTCTCCCGTGATGGTGTGACAAACAGACAGACAGACAGACAGACAGACAGATTTTCATTTTTATTTAAATAGACTAGCAGCATACCCGTTCTTCGTACGGAGTATATAATATAAAGAAACTTGAAATTCATAATCATGCCCAAATTCTTATAGTATACTAAATGACATGTGTAATCAAAATATTCTGTTAAAATATTTAATATAATGCTCCTAAAAAGAAGTTTAAGAATCTCTGTTCTCGCTATATAAAATTATCTTCATGGACATATCTGAAGAATAAAACATCTTGGACCCCTTATGTAAGCAAATATAAAAAAAAATATGGAATTGAATCAATATATGCAAAATAAAAGCGTTAAAATTGTTTGGGACCCGTACTAATTATATACGCGAATATTAGAAAATATAACCTGTATTAGTAGATTACATGTATAAATTGAAAATACCAATAAACCCGTAATCTTTAAATCTGAAGACAGTCATTTATTCCAATATATGTCAAAATTAAAGAGCTAAAATTATATGGGAAGATATACACGTACTACTTATAATGTCCGATTATTAGTAGAAGATTACCCGTTTTGCAATATGAGTCTCAAATGTTTTTTGGTAAAATACAACAGACGACGTAATAAATCTATATAAATAAAAATGAAAATCTGTCTGTCTGTCTGTCTGTCTGTCTGTCTGTCTGTCTGTCTGTCTGTCTGTCTGTCTGTCTGTTTGTCACACCATCACGGTAGAACGGCTGAACCGAATTTGATGAAATTTTGTGGGTAGCCCAGAAATAGCCCCACTTAAAATTATATCCGTGTTTTGAGTTTCTACGACCAGTGGTTCTCGAGATATTAGTAAAAAACGAAATTTTCGTTTGTCTCATCATCACGGAAAAACGGCTGAACCGAATTTAATGAAATTTGGTGAATAGCCTTGAAATATCCCCCCATAAATTTTGTCCAAGTTTCGAGTTTCTAAGACCTGGGGTTGTCGAGATATTAATGAAAAACGGAACTTTTTCCTAGGAGTTCTACTCCCTAACTCCGTGGTTTATCCAAACGAAAAGCTTGAAAATCGTTTGAAAGTGAATTAAAATTTAATCTCTGAGTTTGATGGGAGATTTTTTGCGTTAATTAGTCACTTTCTGAAAACATGAATTGTTTGAAACATGATTTAAAGGGGGAATCTATCTCCATGGTTCATGGTTTATTTAAAACAAGCTTTTACGGAACAATGAGAAGTATTGAGAAATCAAAATCGTTATTTAATTTCGCAGTTTATGTTATAAGACATGACATATTTAACATGTTATAAGATTCTATCTTATATCATGTTACTCAGAAACGCAATTAAATTAAATCTGTCTGTTAATTTCAATAATTATTTTTTCGATTTGAGTAATAAATAAATGGATATAAAAATATATTTTAGAAAAGAACGATTTGATTTTTCTTATAGCATTTTTGACTGGATAATATCAATTACGGTCTTCAGGTTTAAAAATTATTATTATTGATATTTTCGGGGATTATTAATTCAGGGATTATTGATATTTTCACGTTATTATGCAATTATTTTATTATGACAAAAATTGTTTAAACTCATATATTGTATGTTGTACGAGTAATCTTCTACAAATACACGTGTATATCTTTTAATCTACGAGAACATAAGTAGTACAGGTATATTGACATATGTTTTGATATATATTGGAATATATTGGAATCAATTACGACCTTCTGGTATAAAGAGTACGGATATTATTGATGTTTTCAATTTATTACGTCATCTCTTTTATTTTGGCAAATATTTT
Organism: Amaurobius ferox; assembly: GCA_951213105.1. Lineage (NCBI taxonomy): Eukaryota > Metazoa > Arthropoda > Arachnida > Araneae > Amaurobiidae > Amaurobius > Amaurobius ferox. The sequence continues at coordinate 36,869,847 of OX578146.1, read as the reverse complement.
TGAGACGCATATTGTAATACGGGTAATCTTCTACTAACACATTGGCATATTTTCTGATCTGCGACAATATAATTAGTACGGGGTTGCATATATTCATTCTATTCCTATTTTTTCTTCTGTAAATTTGCTTACAAAAGGGGGCAGGATGTTTTATTCTTCAGATCTGATCGTGAAGATAATTTTGCATAGTGAGAACATATATTCTTAAACTTCTCTTTAGGAGCAATAAATTTAATATTTTAACAGAATTTGCACATGATTACGAACTTTAAGTTTCTTTAAATTATACAGTCCGTACGAATAACGGGTGTGCTGTTAGTGGTTAATAAATTTTAACATTTTAGGAGGATATACCATGTTGCTCGGCATCGCAATTAAATTAAATGTGTTTGTTTATGTTTTTATTATTTTTTTTCGATTTAAATAATAAATAAATGGATAAATGGATATAAAAGTATATCTTATGAATGGACGGTTTGATTTTTCTTTTAATTATATTAATTGCTGACTGCGTACATCAATTTCATTTATTTTGGCAAAGAATTTTCAAGCTTATATCGTATTTAGCTACTAAACTCATATATTGTGTTTAGCCAATAAATTCATATAGCCGATTGTTGAAACAGAAAAAGAGTAGAGCGGGTATATCTTCTAATACAATTGTAGTGTTTTCATTTAGTATATTGAAACGGGATAAGAATGTTTCATTCAGATCTGCAAATTCAAAGCTACGAATTTGGAGGGATATCGCTAATTTGACAACTTTTCCTAAACTTTGCCAAATTGACGGAAATGTCGCCAAATTGATATAAACGACACACAAACAGCTGCCATAAACCTTCGGGTTGGTCGTGTGGCTTGGGTCTTCTATACATATCAATAAAAAAATTTTTTGTTTTGTTAGAAGAGAGTACTGAAATGATGTTTGGTTAGCATTTATCTGTCAGACCAACCATCCTACTTAGTAATACATTTAGCGAATTTTTAAAATGTCACCAAATTGATAAAAATGTTTTCAAATCTATAAAAATATCTTGAAATTGATAAAATTGCGCTACATAAATGATATTAATTGTTTTTTGTTATGGGATAGTATTGTGATGATATTTCGTCAATTTGTTGCAAAGTGGAGCTGTCAGTTCTACAGTCCCACTTGGCGATAAATTTGGCGATTTTTTAAAATTTCGCTAATTTGACGAAACTGTCGCCAAATGTTCCATAGAAATATAACTATTTAGACGATATTTTTTCTACCAATTTATTTGAAGCAAATGATATCATGTCGCTTAGCAACGGATTTAAATCCAATGTGTTTATGCGGCAGGCGATTTTTATTAAATCCTCTCCGATTTGAATAATGAAAATATGTATATAAAATAAACTCTATTGCCATTTCATTTTGGACTGGATAATATCAATTATACTCTTCAGGTTTAAACATTATTATTATTGATATTTTCCGGAATTATTGATTCAGGGATTATTGATATTTTTAAGTTATTACGCCATTGTTTTATTGCGGCAAAAATTGCTGACACACGCATATTGTACGTTGTACGAGTAATCTTCTAGGAATGCACGGGTATATCTTCTAACCTACGAAAATATAATTAGTGCAGGTATATTGTCATATATTTTGACATATATTGGCATATATATTGGAATCAAGTACAGTCTTCTGGTATGAAGATTAAGGGGATTAATTATATATTCAATTTATTACGTCGTCTGTTGTATTTTACCAAAAAACATTTGTGACTCATATTGCAAAACGGGTAATCTTCTACTAATAATCGGACATTATAAGTAGTACGTGTATATCTTCCCATATAATTTTAGCACTTTAATTTTGACATATATTGGAATAAATGACTGTCTTCAGATTTAAAGATTACGGGTTTATTGGTATTTTCAATTTATACATGTAATCTACTAATACAGGTTATATTTTCTAATATTCGCGAATATAATTAGTACGGGTCCCATACAATTTTAACGCTTTTATTTTGCATATATTGATTCAATTCCATATTTTTTTTTATATTTGCTTACATAAGGGGTCCAAGATGTTTTATTCTTCAGATATGTCCATGATGATAATTTTATATAGCGAGAACAGAGATTCTTAAACTTCTTTTTAGGAGCAATATATTAAATATTTTAACAGAATATTTTGATTAAACATGTCATTTAGTATACTATAAGAATTTGGGCATGATTATGAATTTCAAGTTTCTTTATATTATATACTCCGTACGAAGAACGGGTATGCTGCTAGTTGAATATATAATTAATCCCCTTAATCTTCATACCAGAAGACTGTACTTGATTCCAATATATATGCCAGTATATGTCAAAATATGTGCCAATATACCTGTACTACTTATATTCTCGTAGGTTAGAAGATATACCCGTGCATTCCTAGAAGATTACTCGTACAACGTACAATATGCGTGTGTCAGCAATTTTTGCCGCAATAAAACAATGGCGTAATAACTTAAAAATATCAATAATCCCTGAATCAATAATTCCGGAAAATATCAATAATAATAATGTTTAAACCTGAAGAGTATAATTGATATTATCCAGTCCAAAATGAAATGGCAATGAAATTTATTTTATATACATATCTTCATTATTCAAATCGGAAAGGATTTAATAAAAATCGTCTGCCGCATAAACACATTGGATTTAAATCCGTTGCTAAGCGACATGATATCATTTGCTTCAAATAAATTGGTAGAAAAAATATCGTCTAAATAGTTATATTTCTATGGAACATTTGGCGACAGTTTCGTCAATTTAGCGACATTTTAAAAAATCGCCAAATTTATCAACAAGTGGGACTGTAGAACAGACAGTTCCACTTTGCGACAAATTGACGAAATATCATCACAATACTATCCCCTAACAAAAAACAATTAATATCATTTATGTAGCGCAATTTTATCAATTTCAAGATATTTTTATAGATTTGAAAACATTTTTATCAATTTGGTGACATTTTAAAAATTCGCTAAATGTATTACTAAGTAGGATGGTTGGTCTGACAGATAAATGCTAACCAAACATCATTTCAGTACTCTCTTCTAACAAAAAAAAAAAAAAAAAATCATTGATATGTAGAAGACCCAAGCCACACGACCAACCCGAAGGTTTATGGCAGCTGTTTGTGTGTCGTTTATATCAATTTGGCGACATTTCCGTCAATTTGGCAAAGTTTAAGAAAAGTTGTCAAATTAGCGATATCCCTCCAAATTCGTAGCTTTGAATTTGCAGATCTGAATGATACATTCTTATCCCGTTTCAATATACTAAATGAAAACACTACAATTGTATTAGAAGATATACCCGCTCTACTCTTTTTCTGTTTCAACAATCGGCTATATGAATTTATTGGCTAAACACAATATATGAGTTTAGTAGCTAAATACGATATAAACTTGATAACTCTTTGCCAAAATAAATGAAATTGATGTACGCAGTCAGCAATTAATATAATTAAAAGAAAAATCAAACCGTCCATTCATAAGATATACTTTTATATCCATTTATCCATTTATTTATTATTTAAATCGAAAAAAAATAATAAAAACATTAACAAACACATTTAATTTAATTGTGATGCCGAGCAACATGATATATCCTCCTAAAATGTTAAAATTTATTAACCACTAACAGCACACCCGTTATTCGTACGGAGTGTATAATTTAAAGAAACTTAAAGTTCACAATCATGAGCAAATTCTGTTAAAATATTAAATTTATTGCTCCTAAAGAGAAGTTTAAGAATATATGTTCTCACTATGCAAAATTATCTTCACGATCACATCTGAAGAATAAAACATCCTGCCCCCTTTTGTAAGCAAATTTACAGAAGAAAAAATAGGAATTGAATGAATATATGCAACCCCGTACTAATTATATTGTCGCAGATCAGAAAATATGCCAATGTGTTAGTAGAAGATTACCCGTATTACAATATGCGTCTCAAAAATATTTGCCAAAATAAAAGAGATGACGTAATAAATTGAAAACATCAATAATATCCGTACTCTTTATACCAGAAGGTCGTAATTGATTCCAATATATGTCAATATATATCAAAACATATGTCAATATACCTGTACTACTTATATTCTCGTAGATTAAAAGATATACACGTGTATTTGTAGAAGATTCGTACAACATACAATATATGAGTTTAAACAATTTTTGTCATGATAAAATAATTGCATAATAACTTGAAAATATCAATAATCCTTGAATCAATAATCCCCGAAAATATAAATAATAATAATTTTTAAACCTGAAGACCGTAATTGATATTATCCAGTCAAAAATGCTATAAGAAAAATCAAATCGTTCTTTTCTAAAATATATTTTTATATCCATTTATTTATTATTCAAATCGAAAAAATAATTATTAAAATTAACAGACAGATTTAATTTAATTGCGTTTCTGAGTAACATGATATAAGATAGAATCTTATAACATGTTAAATATGTCATGTCTTATAACATAAACTGCGAAATTAAATAACGATTTTGATTTCTCTATACTTCTCATTGTTCCGTAAAAGCTTGTTTTAAATAAACCATGAACCATGGAGATAGATTTCCCCTTTAAATCATGTTTCAAACAATTCATGTTTTCAGAAAGTGACTAATTAACGCAAAAAATCTCCCATCAAACTCAGAGATTAAATTTTAATTCACTTTCAAACGATTTTCAAGCTTTTCGTTTGGATAAACCACGGAGTTAGGGAGTAGAACTCCTAGGAAAAAGTTCCGTTTTTCATTAATATCTCGACAACCCCAGGTCTTAGAAACTCGAAACTTGGACAAAATTTATGGGGGGATATTTCAAGGCTATTCACCAAATTTCATTAAATTCGGTTCAGCCGTTTTTCCGTGATGATGAGACAAACGAAAATTTAGTTTTTTACTAATATCTCGAGAACCACTGGTCGTAGAAACTCAAAACACAGATATAATTTTAAGTGGGGCTATTTCTGGGCTACCCACAAAATTTCATCAAATTCGGTTCAGCCGTTCTCCCGTGATGGTGTGACAAACAGACAGACAGACAGACAGACAGACAGACAGACAGACAGACAGACAGATTTTCATTTTTATTTATATAGATTATTATTGCATCACTGAAATTAAAAAAAAATCCTAAATCTGGATACATTTTCTATTTATTTTATATAGCTTGTACAATTGTATAAGTTACAAGCCGGTTATAGTTCATTAATTATTTAGTATTTGGAGTTGTTTTAATACTTCCATGAAATAAACTTTAAACTCCAAAAAATAATCTTCAAATTCTTATTACTAAAATTTTCTTATTATATTCCAAGTATTTTTATTATATTTTTTCTATTATAGCTTAGTATATTTTGCAATCTATAACAATATATTTATTGCATCACTGAATTTAGAAATCCCTAAATCTGCATATATATGAAAATTGCAAGTTCAATAAAAGTTAATTTTCGTGAAAAGGGGAGAATAACTGAACCGCAAAAACGTTACATAAGTATTTTAGCAATAAATTATAAATATACGTGGCTATATATATATATGCAAATATAAATATATAAATATATAAATATATAAATACAAATATATAAATATAAATATGCAAAATTTATTAAAGATATTTTTAATTTAAAATAAAAACTGCAGCGTGTCGGACTGTCCCAGATACTGGAAACTTGAAAAGTGGAATTTTCCAACTAAATTTTGCAGAGCACCAAAAGCGGATTATGAAAATGAGAATAAAATAAACTTTAAGCTGCTTTAATCTTGTTAAAGTGGACGGAAAATTCTATTTGCGTTTTGAATAGTTTTATATTCAATGCCAAAGCGAGAAGTCACACATTACTAACGACTCACATTTTTATTTTCTCATGTTATAATATTCAAATAAAATATTTTTCCATTAATTTTCTATTTCAATATTTCGAGGGAAATTTTTTTCAACATATATTATATTTTTCGAATTATGGTAGTATTTGTTTATATGTGTATCTATGTAAAATTACCCTGTGCAATAGATGGATTAGAATGAAAAATTATAACGGATCCATAAGAATAAAGCAGAAAGTTAGTCTGTCTGACTGTTTCATGTAGAGTATAATAAAAGGAACATATAGATATAACGTTCAGTGCAGCAAAACTTCCAGACAGGCCCTGATGTGCCTTATCAAGTTTGTTTTTTACATTTGATTTAGTTTGAAAGTCATTTATATTTAAGCGAAATTTTTGAGCAATTTTCAAATATTCTGCTTCAAAAGAATATGGGAAAAGTACAGACTAACTGCTGCGATATATTTGGCAACTGTTCGGTTGGGCAAGAGTTTTACGTTTAACAATGCAAATAATGTCTTTATAGATTATCTACTTGCTCAAAAATATAGTTAACATCATTTATTGTATATCCCGCAATGTAGGGTAATTCCGAGATAGATGCCTCATCCGGCATTGATGGCGTACCCCCCCCCCCTTAGTTCTAAAAACTTACCTTAAGATGGTAATGCAGTAAGCACTAATGGTGTGCCATTTAGTGTTTCAAATGTGTTTGATGAAACCATTGCGTCCCTGTGCCTTTTGTCACCTGAAATTAACAAATATCTAAGATTAGTTGTAGCATTTATCATAGAATATTGTATTGTGTTACCACAGATTATAAAGTATAGCTAAAACTCTAGAAATGCCAATAGGATACTTGGTTTGAGTGAAGTATAATCTTCGTATAGAGTGTTTTTATTGTGATTTCGCCAAATATGAATCCAAGATCAGGAAGCAATTACGTGCGGTATTTTTCCTCTAGAAATCAGCACACTTAAGAGTTATTTGAAAAATAAGTAAAATTTTCATAATTATGCTATTAAGTCGATTTTCATCCTACTCCGATGATTTTTAATGTCAACACTTTGTCTGTGTGGATTATATTCTTAAATTGAGTTTAAAATAAAAAAAAAATTCGAATTTAGACAATTTTTTATATTTTATAAAATTGTTATTTCAGTGTGTCTGTATTTCTATATTTAAATATACCTATTGTTTGAAGAAATATATTTGGTACTTCACTTCAAATTCATTTATGTTAAATGCGGAGAGTCTCCCCCTATGTTGCAGTTTAACACCCGATTCATTCGGGAGAGTGCCGCGATGAAGATATTTACAAATTAAATTATAATTGCTTTATAACAATTTTAAAAAGTATTCTATCATAATACATCTGTTTTCTAAATGTAAATAATTAGTATGACCACATAAGTTTCTTGTTTGTACACCGTGGGTCTCAGAATCTTCATTTGAACAAAATTTGGTCATCTATCCCGGATATATATATATATATATATATATATATATATATATATATATATATATATATATATATATATATATATATATATATAAATATTAAAATATTAAATCCAATGGTAGAATGTAGGAAGTAACTCATAATACACTATCTTAAAAATATTTTTAAGCCTACAGAATACAATGAAATAAAATGAAATTCAACAATAAAGAGGAAATAATAATAAATATTACAGTTCAAAAAGCTAATGATAATCATCAAATGTCAATGGATAGGAATCGAACAAAAAAGAATACCAAAATAATCAAGCATTAAAGTTTGCATGTGGAAGAGCTCTAGGCTTACGAATAGTTCATTTCGATAAAATTATTTATCAAGTCCTAATATTTTAAAAGAAATGAACACAAAAATGCTTGTTTCTGAAACACAAGATAGATTTTATCTATAAGCATGTATTATTAGGACGACAAGCATAAAGATTGAAAAAAGAAAGGAAACATAAATACCTTAAAATACACATCAAATGTACAAACGTGACGAGCAAAATATGACTAGACCAATGTTGCCATTCGATAAAGTGGAAAGAAGAGATCTACTGTTGCCAATGTGAGTAATAAAACCCTACTGCGTAATGGCAGTAAAATGTGATATTCTACAGTAAAAACTGCAAAATAGAAAGATGAAAAAATATTGTAATGTAAAAACAAGAGAATGTAGGAATTAAGGCTAAAATAAGATACTAAGGAGAGATTATTTTGAATTTCGGCTTATCGAAATTTATTAACTGTACCATTTAATAAATATGCAGGATATTCATATAATTTACAGGTAATTATGAGGTTATTTATGTGCAAAGCATGGAATTTTTTATCTGATAATCTATAAAATCTAAAAAGTTGATTAAGTATAACATTTCTAAACAATTGAATCGAGTTGAAGGAATTAAAAGGTAATATTTTATTAATATTGAATTAAAAAAAAATATTTTTATCATATGAATTAGAAACTATCCCATTAGTAGGTTATATAATTAGATTTAAATCCAAATAATTAATGTTTTAACTAATAGTAGTTTCATTAGGTATTAATTCCAAATTATCCGGACAGAAATCTATATATATATCACATAATTATCAGCAAATACTAAACAAATTAGATTAACTATGTATCTATAAATTTTATAATCTGTAGAAGTAAATAATGTTTCATAATGACATAGATATAAAGCTAACATACTGCTACTACAGCCACCTTGTGGAGCACCTGAGACTTGTAAGTAAAATTTATTACCTTGAAAAATATAATTAATGAAAAGAAAAAAATGAAGAAACTTAGGAAAATTGGTAAATTTAGTAAGATGAGATTTATTAGTAATATAAGCATAATATAAAGCTAAAATGACATCATAAAGATCAGTGATCCTAATAATATTAAATAGATCTTTAAAATCAAAAGTTTGAAATCCTGTTATTTTACTTAGAGATGTTAATGTATTTTTTAATTACTTACTATTATTTATAATAATGTAGAGTTATCACTAGAATCACTTAAATTACAATTTAGTACATTTAAATAATTTAGTAATAATTTACTAGCAGTAGTAGATCATGAATTATGACCACTAGTTACAGTTCTAAATTTAATAGGATTTTTATTTTTTATGAAATTCAGGAATAAGCACAATATATGGAAATTTCAAAAATTTATTATTAATATCTAAATCACTATACATATTGATAATTTTTAATTTGATACTATTAACAGAGCGTGAATCAAGTTTAAATAGACTATTATTTTTTAAATAATCGAACAGATATTGTATATAGAATTTTTTACACATAATAGCGTAATTATTAGAGGTTTTATCAACATAAGTAATAACAAAAGATTTATGTAAATCATTTATAGAGTATTTTATATTACCTATATTATATACTAGATACATTGATACTCCAAATGACATTTTTAATAGACTTTAAAATAGCAAATTTCCACATATTAAATGCCTCTAAAGGCTGAGCATATTTAGAAGCTAATCCATAAATATATTTATGAAGTTCAAGATTTATTGATTTTGATACTTTATTAGAATTATTACAAGAAGCTAACCTGAATTTTGTGCAAAATAACATTAAGGTTCTTAAATATTTATCTTTAACTATAGTATCCAGTAACTATGTGCCGCCACGTTGTGGGTTCGAGCCCCACATAAGGCATGGATGTTTGTGTTGTGGACGCAATGTGATCCGCCCCCCTCTGGTGCGCCTGGGGCAACGTCAATGGACGGCTAAATGGTTCACACTCTGGCCGCTGTAGTAAAGGCGAATGACGAAGGTCAAAGTGCCTGGCCATTTGAAAAAAAAAATAACTATGTGCCCCAAGTGTGGATTTATAAAATTAGCATAATTATCAACTCTACAAATACATTCACCATTCAAATTTGTTGAGGAATCTCTATCGACTGATAGAGATTGGGAAATTTCATTGTAATTAAAAATTGTTATATATATATATATATATATATATATATATATATATATATATATATATATATATATATATATATACATATATATATATATACATATATATATATATATATGTATGTATATATATATATATAAATATATATATATATATATATATATATACATACATATATATATATATATATATATATATATATAACCATTAAAAACGAATCAGAAAGGGATGGGGAAACCATATGAATTCCATAAAAATGGCTGAGAGGGATAGCGACCTCTCATTCCCGTTTAAAGTACTTTTACGTCTAGACAACGCCCACGGATACCAATGCAATTCAATGATAGATCCCCGCAGTATGTGCAAAAATGAAGGCACCAGAATGCAGACAGAAATGGAACGACGAAAACAATAAAACATTGTGCCAACCATACTACCGACTAAAACGAAACACCCGCAACGCCACTTAAAGTATGTGCCCATACGCATGCGTACATTGATAATTCCAATATGATGTCATACATTCAAGTCATCACTGAATGAAAATCCTCTTCTTTAAAGAAAGAATTGTAAATATCTTTAAGGAAATTCCTTGGGTAATGATTTTTAAGTGCTTCTTGTAAAATGAGTTTATTACTAGTAAGACAATCCTTTCTGAAAGTATTATTATTGCGATTTCTTCTAAGGTGTCCTGTTATGATGTTACGGAAAATATTCCTAGTTAAATTTGACCTCCATCCAATAATTTGGTTTATCTTCATATCATAATTATTACGTTTATTGTACATTACTGTATGAATTCCATTTTTATGCCTGTATCTTATGGTTATGTCAAGGAAATTTACTTCGTCTTTGACGCTATTAGGGTTCTTAACAAGTTCCAATTCCGGAGGATAAAAGTCAAATTCAAATTCAGGAGTACTTGCTTCTATGGTGACGTTAATATGATTTTGCTTCTATGGTGACGTTAATATGATTTGAATTTTTTATTATTATATATTTCTAATATATATATATATATATATATATATATATATATATATATATATATATATATATATATATATATATATATATATATATACATATATATATATATGTATATTTATATATATATATATATATATATATACATATATATGTATATTTATATATATATATATATATATATATATATATATATACATATATATGTATATTTATATATATATATATGTATATATATATATATATATATATATATATATATATATATATATATATATATATATATATATATATATATATATATATATATATAAGATTCAAATAAAAGAGGGAAACGACCAATTGCATAGCATAAATGGCAGAGGTGGATTGCGACAACTCTTTCCCGGTTAGAAGCGTGCTTTTACGCCCGGGCAACACTCCCGGAACCAATGCCATGCAGTGGCCTATCTTCCGGATATGTGTGAAGTCAAAGAAACAGAAAAAAAAAAAAGTTTTTTTTTTCTTTTCTGTGTCTTTGACTTCACACATATCCGGAAGATAGGCCACTGCATGGCATTGGTTCCGGGAGTGTTGCCCGGGCGTAAAAGCACGCTTCTAACCGGGAAAGAGGTGTCGCAATCCACCTCTGCCATTTATGCTATGCAATTGGTCGTTTCCCTCTTTTATTTGAATCTTATATGATACTGTTTGTGCATGTGCTGCTTTGCGCCAACACTTGAAGTATAAGAATTTCCGTTGTATAAAAGTTTTCACTTCGTTTTATATGATATGATATATATATATATATATATATATATATATATATATATATATATATATGTATATTTATATATACATATATATATATATATATATATATATATATATATATATATATATATATATATATATATATATATATATATATGTATATTTATATATATATATATATATATATATGTATATTTATATATATATATATATATATATGTATATATATATATATATATATATATATATATATATATATATATATATATATATATATATATATATATATATATATATATGTGTGTGTGTACTTTCAAAGTGGGATTGTTCCCCCACCCCCCTGTTAAAGCATGCTTTGACATGCGGCAACACTCTCGGAGGCCGGTACCAATTTGAGAACGTTATAAACCAAAAGTATACAAATACACGACAAAGCAATTCAAACTAAACGTGGGAAAATCAAACTTGATTTTCACATTTTAAGCACCTAAATTTAAAATAAATCATACCAAGACCACTGACTCAAATTCTATAAAATCATCCATAACGCCACTGTACATCTGTACATACCCTCAATAATTTTTTTCATAATGATTCATACCCCCATACCCTCAATAAATTTTTCCATAATGATTCATACCCCATACCCTCGTCCTTAACCTCATGTGTATCACCATACTACGCCAAAAATGTTTGCAAAGAGCCGTCACCAACTCAACCACCTCACAATATATATCCACTACCGTGAATCATAACTACATCTTTTGTAACGGTTATTTTGTAAAAAAACGGTTATGACATCGGTTAAGAACTTTATTAAAAACTTACGAATGACTCAATAGGACAGGGATATCCCTGTCCTATTGAGTCATTCGTAAAATTCGTAATGCATTTATCCTGATCCTCAATTCTACAGTTTAATTTTTTGCTTCTTGTGAGAAGATTTACTATAATATTGCGAAATACATTTTTTGTAAATTGTAGCTCCATGGTATTACACAATTGATCTTTAAATTAAATCCATATCTTTTATTGTATATTTTATAAACTGTTTTGTTCTCCTGACTTTTTATATTTAAATCTAATAAATCTATACTTTTTTCAAGGTTTGGTAATGTTTCAACCAAATTCAATGTAACAGGATAAAAACTGACGTCCATAACAAAATGCACTTCCTCCGATGCCAATAATATGTCGTCAACGTATCGTATATACACCAATTCGTTCAGCAGACCAGCACCCATTTCAAATTTGTTCAAATAAATATCCGCTGAAATGGAAGAACAACTTCCCCCCATTGGTATGCCTCGTATTTGTATGGGAAAACGCATTCCATCAAAAAGTATTATCTCGTATAAAACCAAGTTCACTAAAACTTTGTATTTACTCAAAGTCAAAACAGACTGCAAATCATATCTTTCATAAATTTCCAAGACGATACTGTATAAGCTACCAATATCAATGTTGTTGAACAGGTCGCTAAATCGCAACTTTTATAGGGTATAGGGTATTTTATAGGGTTTATTAGGTATACATTTTAAAATTTCAATAACTTCATTATTGTTTTTCACCATATATGCTCCTTCCACTTTAATCTTGGCTGCCACCATTTTCATAATTTGCAGTAATCGATTGTTTGCTATAGTCAGGCAAGTTTTATAACCGATAGTTACAGGTATAAACTTTACAGGAACTTTATGTAGTTTCGGAATCAAGGTTAAGTAAGGGAACTTATTACTTTTTATATTATATCCTGTTTTTTGTATAAAGCTCTTATACGATTTTCGTTTTCTGTTTTAGAAGTGTCCAATAATTTGTACATATTATCGTCCCTGTAACTTTTATCAAGTAACTCGTCGTATAGCACTTTACAAGTAAAAGCATAATTAGATGTTACCTTGTCCACATATGTGATGATTCCCGCTGCATTTTCTTCAGATCTCCTTTAATTTTAAGTTATAGATATTACTTCCATACATGTAGATGTAATTATTATTGCATTTATCTAATAACTCGTATCTCCATTGTTTGAAACTCTCTGTAGGCAAACTGTATTTTACGGCAATTTTATATATAAATTCATCGACGTCATGTCTTATATTTCCAATCACATCTCTGATTGACTGCAATCGATACTTGGTTCCTTCATTAAAAATTTCCTTTAAAATCGTTGAAAGTAACAGATTTAAATTTCCAGTTACTACATGTCCGTGTGTATTATTTACATATTCGCTATTTGTCGCACATGTATATTCTACAATCCTGCTCGTATCCAGTGACTTGCAAAAATCGTTATAATTTAACAATTTTCTTCCCATTGGAGTTGTGTTCTTCTCTCTATGTCACTCCAGTTCCTACATTTCTTAATAACATCATATCCCGGCATTCTCTCAAAATACGTCAGTATTTTATATTATCACAGCCCTTATTTTGATATCTAATCACCAATAATTCCTTGCACATATTATTTGGCGTTTTGCTATCCAAAGCGATGCCTAAACTCCTAGCTCTTAGTTTAATATAGTCCTGGAAAAATGCAGTTGCTGTTTATAATGCCACATTTAAAAACGGTATTTGCCCTTAGTTTCCATATTTTTGTCAAAAATTTAAAACTTATACCAAACACAACATTTTTGATCCATCCGTGTGGAATAACAAATAATGAATCATATTGTCTTAAAAAACTCCCAATCTCATCTATCGTTTCTTCATAACTAATTTTCCTTTTTCTTCCACCTCTTTTTCCTCGCCTTACGCTTCCTTTTACTTTGTTTCCCATAACAATTTCGGTGTCTGTTTTTCCAAAATGTTCGCGGTTGTATTTATTGTTATAACACATTGTGTTCAACCCATAAGGATATAACGTTTTGTTTTTTTCTATATATTGTGGTGGGAAAACCAGTAATAAAACGTATATAAACGACTTAATACATCACAAGTGGAACGTAACAAATGAGAAAGGAATTTAATAGCAGAAGCAGTTAAACAACATTATCCAACTCGTTTTCTAAGGCATTATTATAACGTCTTTTACAATAACAAAACGAACAACAATTATGCAAATTTCAACAAACTGTTATTATAACTTGGTATGTACACGCATAGTACAAGATAATTCGTTTTGTACATCTTGGTAATGGGACAGTTCTTTGTATGAGTGTTTCATACGCACGTATATGGTTCTGATCCATTGTTCATTCTGCCTTATTCCTTGTCTCCATCCGGGACTTTGGTTTTGATTCATTCAGGATGGTGGCGATTCATGTTGTTATAACGGACGGAGGGTTGCTTCGGGAAGATATTGGCTCAGTAAGTGTGTCCTTGGATTAAAAGCATGCTTAAACCGGGAACACGGGGTCAAAATCTCCTTTGGCCGTTTCATACCTTACCTGCAAGTACATATCTCATTGTCTTTTCAAATTATTTTCTATTTATTGGTCTTATGACTTCTCCTTTTGAATTCACCTTAATGATTTATAAATAATATTTTAGCTAATATTGAAAATGCGGCATGGCGCATTTGGAAATTCAGTAGCTTTCTGTGTTTTATTTTGAATTTTAAAGATCTCATATATATATATATATATATATATATATACATATAAATATTACATCTATCACATCTAAAAACTGACTACTGAAAATATACTCAAAGGCGCCAAGCTGCTCAGACAAGTACATTTCTATACAACTCAATAATTTGAAAAAGAAAAAAGAAGAATGACATTGTATCAAAATTTCGCCGGGGGGGATTGTGACCCCCACTTCCCGGTTTAGCCAGCTTTATGTCATGACGACACTCCCGGAAGCGGATACAATGTCGCCAACCAAGTACATATACTAATACTTTAAAAAAAGAAAAAAGTTGAAAAACCTATACTTTCCCTAACCTATACAAAGACTACGCGTTTTACTACATCCAAACAGAAACACAAAATACTACAAAAATGACTCACATCCAATACCAATATATCAAGAAAAACAAGCCACGCATACACCTCACCAAAATGTAAAAGACTCTTACTTTGTACCTAATGATCTCCCTCAGACAGTCAACCATGACCTTCACAATGCAGCCGCTGTCCAATACTATCTCAGACAGAAAGCTCTCTTCCACTCAAATACAAGTCGTAACACTCGGTTACGGTTATGCCGTAAAATTTACACAATATATCACAGAGAAAACGTAGAGGGTAACCCATTACGATTGCTTCTTCTAGATAATTCAGATCACTTATATAACGATTTTCAACACTGCTTTATAAACGTTTGCTTCTTGTTAAAAAATTTATGATAATGTTCCTAAAAACATTTCTATGCAAACAAGAATGCCAATTAATAATGTAATTTATTTTAAAATTAAATGCTTTTCTTTTATCATATAATTTAAAACCTACTTTACCATTAGAAAGTTTATATAATGTTAAATTTAAAAAATTAATACTATTATCAATGTTACGGGAAGTTTCTGTTAATGTCAAATTTGAAGGAAAAAAAGTAAAATCTAAGTGATCCCGGTCATCGTGGCATGCATATAATATGTCATCCACATATCGTATGTATACTATTTCGTTTAAATAGTATACATTTCGTTTGTTTTTCTTGATATATTGGTATGGGATGTGAGTCATTTTTGTAGTATTTTGTGTTTCTGTTTGGATGTAGTAAAACGCGTAGTCTTTGTATAGGTTAGGGAAAGTATAGGTTTTTCAACTTTTTTCTTTTTTTAAAGTATTAGTATATGTACTTGGTTGGCGACATTGTATCCGCTTCCGGGAGTGTCGTCATGACATAAAGCTGGCTAAACCGGGAAGTGGGGGTCACAATCCCCCCCGGCGAAATTTTGATACAATGTCATTCTTCTTTTTTCTTTTTCAAATTATTGAGTTATATATATATATATATATATATATATATATATATATATATATATATATCCAGTGTTTTCCCGAAACATTGATCTCGGTTTTTATTCCATAAATATTGATCTGAGACATATATAATAAATTACAAAGTTGCGTAAAAAAAGGTACAGTGTTTTATGAAATCGATTAAAATTTTCAAGGGAGATAAATTTTAAGAAATACAAAATTTAAATTTTTATACGACCCCCGTATAAAACATTTCCAATGAGTAACAGGTGCCCCATACACTAATAAGGTGATGTACAATATTTCAGCATTTTATCATAACAAGTCCCAAAAATATGAAAACACGAAAATGCTGACATAACTTGACAGATGACTTAAAATGCTGACTTAAAATTATACTTTTCGATGAATCTACATGGGTTCTCAGAGGGCAAGAATCAAGTCGGCAGATCGCGTTTCAGGTTCATACAAAAATTATGAAAGAAAACAATGATTACATAAATAAATAAAAGTTTTGCTATTTATTGGTACAAAAGTATCTACACTGTGTAGAAATAATAAATTTACACAAATATCACAAAGCTTGTTCAAAATGTTTTCCATCCATGCCAAAGATCCATTAAAGATAAGAGGCAGATATTATTTGCCTATGGTGCATGTCTGGGTTGCGTTATTTTGGAGTAAACATTTACATTTTAATTTGTAATTAATCCCTCACTAACTTTGTTTAAACATATCTCTGGGACTTTTCATGATAAAATGCTGATATTTTGTACATCACTTTATTGCTATATGGGGCACATTTTTCTCATTGGAAATGTTTTTGTATGGGGGCCGTATAAAACATTTAAATTTTGCATGTCTTCAAATCTAAGATCAATATTTAAGGGATAAAAGTCGAGGTTAATGTTTTGGGGACACACTGTATATGTATATAAGCAAACTGCCACCCAACTAAACAGCTAAACAAAACAAATATTTTGCAAGACAGAGGCAAGGATCAGTGAGTTCAACACTTTCTGCATAGAGGGAACAATTCCAGCAATTTGTAGATGATTAACAAATTTATTTTTTGTTATTACTTTCCTTATATACATGAAGTATAAGGACAGTATTGTGGCGAGGTCGAAAATTCAAATTCGAATTTTCGACTGGAGAGCACGTTTCAAGCGCATCCCTGATCACGAATCGAACATTTTTTAGATGATGTCTCTGTGTGTGTGTGTGTGTGAAAGTGTGTGTGTGTGTGTTTGTGTTTGTGTTTATGTATGTATGGAAACGATATCTCACGAACGAATGGAGCGATTCGAATGAAATTTGGTACAAAAATCGCAAGTAGTCAGTACTTGAAGTCTGTTGTTTTTAACACAATCGAATGTTCAAATCCCCCCCCCATAAATTTTCGAGTGAAAATTTGAAAAAATTGTCGAAAAATCAAAACCTTTAATAAAGTTGCGCAAATAGACATTTCTTATGTAATTTTTCCTTAGAAAACTATTGACACAAACTGTAAGACGCTAGCATTAACCATTCTTGAGATATTGCACATTTTTCAAATGAATTTATCAAAAAATGAAGTAAAATAAAAAAAAAATATTAACTCGCTTTCTATATGTAATACTATGTATTACTATGTTCACTTTCCATATGTAATACCATGTGATAATTTTGGTGATATCATTCTCGTGGACCTAACTCGTTCCATTCACGGAACAAGATACTTTGAGAAATACTTTTGTATTTGAACGTCAATAGCCATTTATCTGCTGTAGGAATAACTTATTTCTCTGTCCATAACGCTTGGCGAGATTTGTCGAGCAGTTTGGCGATATGTCGCCATCTTGGCGATTTTTTTAAATGTTGCCAAATTAACGAAAATCTGGCCAAATGGATATAAATGACGCTACATTAATAAAAATGATGACAAATTGAAAAAAATTCAATTTCTTCGAAATAATATAAATAGCTACTATAAGAAAAACCTATTTTTTCATTGAAAAATTGTAAATTCATTAAATTATATAAGTAAAGTCATGTGTTGCTCACATCAGATTTTTTTGTACTATAAAAGTAGTAAATTCATTGCATTATATAAGGAAAGTCATGTGCTGTCCACATCAGATTTTTTTTTAATTTGAATTCTGATTTAGATTTCTTATCAAAACTGGATTCAGAATAAGGAGTAAGTTTTTAGTTTGAATTCAAATATGCATTTCAATTTAAATTGTAGTTGCTTTGGTTAATTTTCAACCGGGTTTTAAGCTAGTTCTATATATTTTTATAAGCCAGTTGTTCTTACTACTTCTATAAGTTAGTTCTTACTATTTCTATAAGCTAGCTCTTACTAATTCTATAAGCTAGCTTTTACTATTGCTAGTTCTTATGTCACTGTCTATGATATAACAATATATTTCCTACATCACTTAAATTATAAAATTACATATTGGCATAAAATATGTTGGTACAAGCTAAAGCAAAATTCTTTTTTATGGAATTAGAACATTGTTTGAATCACAAATATATTGTAGTGTATTTTTACTCTAACTTAAAAAATGCAGAACTATAAATGTGCATTATTATAAACATATTTTTAAACTTAACTGATACTGCAGGCGTGTCATATCTCTCCAATTACATGAGATTTAGAGAATAAACATTTCCAAAAATATATCGTAGAGCGTTGAAAGAAGATTACGTAAATAAAAAATACAGCTTTAGTTATGCAAATCGTGTTAAAAGGGACGGAAAATGTTATTTGCGTTTTGAACAGTTTTATATTTAGTGCCGCATTTAGAACCACAGACGAGACACTAGTTTACATTTTATTTTCTCATAACATAGAATCCAAAAAATATAATTATTTTCTCGATAGTTTTCGATTTCGAAATTTTAAGTGGAAAATTTCTTTCAAAAACCCCTTAAACACTGTATCCACTTTTCGAATTTTGGCAGTTTCTGTGTCTATATTGGATATCGATATATTAGGAGAGATAGATATATTAGAATGAATAATTACAACAACTCTATAATTTTATAGGATAATGTCAGTCTGTCTGGTTGACTGTGCGCAGATTTAGCACATAGTTTGGCCTAGATGCGTCTGGATTGTCGCCTGAGATAGCGATAGTTCAGGCACACTATGGGCTGACCTGAACTATCGCAGCACCGAATTTAGTGCGCACCGAACTATCGCAGTGCCGAATTTTTTTACCATGTGTTTGGCGCAGCATATCCTTTCTAGATTTTGTGTCACAAAACCCAATCAACCGACCAACCAACCAACCAAACGAATTTCGTCACTATACAACTGTTAACAGTTATATGCGTTCAGTCTACGTGACAGACTTTGACTATGCGCATGTACATCTAAGCGATTAAAATTTAATTTTGTTTAAAAATTATTAATGTTTAAGCTGAAATTTGGGCCATTTTCTACCATTTTGCATCTAACGAATGCAAAATGTGTATATTGAGATATCGAACCATCGGCACATCTCAGGCCTACGCTTCAATACTGAATATGGAGTTGAAATTAAAAGTACATAATTAAGTTATCTATATGTACTACATTTTTCGCAGATCAAATAAAAATGTAGATATTATGAATTGTCTTCTGAGGATACTATGAATTGTCTTGTGAAGATACAATGAATTGTCTTGTGAAGATACTATAAATTGTATCCATTTAATCGTTTGCATATATTACGAGTACGCTGACTTATAAACAAATCTGATAGGGCAGTACATACTATTCACTATAGACTCCATTTTTTCTTTCTTTCTTTCATGATGTATTAAATTGAATTTGATTGCATAAAATAACAAACATATTTCAATAAAAGTTCACCGAATTCGAAACATAAATTAAATTACATTTTGCTACTGGGAGTAATTTCGTGGTGGCATTGCAAAAATATCAAATAGTTGGAATATATCGAAAACGGTAGGGGTTTATCGTATTCCTTTCGGTGTCAAAAATTACGCATAAATATTTAATAATTACATTTCAACATATTTGAAAACATTTTTGATTTTGACTATTTTTAAGGAACTTTTGCCAGAAAAGGTAGATTCCATTTTTTATTCATACCAAAATATAATCAGTACCAGGACAACCTACAAGTCTTACCCACAAAATTTTGAGAAGTTTTGATGTAGAGTACATGCACTGCATATACACAGAGAGAAATAGAAAGAGATACGACCCGATTTAATTAGTGTATTCGTACTCAACGGTTTCTTAAAGTTAAAGATCAGTCGAAACCTCGAGTTTCGGTTTCCGACACGATCCCAATACTTTCCGTTTATATTTCCAAGTATAGTAGGACGAGTGAAAATCTGATGAGGGCTCTACATGGCATTCCCTGCAGATCCAAATTCATATTTTCTTTATTTATTTAATAATTCGTTAGATTGAGTTGAATTGCACCAAATTACACTACATTTGTATTTGTAATTTAATTTCTGTTTTTATTTGGTAATTGGACATTTTACGAAATGGACCGCAAAACTCGCCAATATCTAAAAAAATGAATACTTATGTTCAAATGTATCAATTAAATGCTTGTTTTATACGTAAGTTTTGAAGAGGAAAAGAATAAGAACAACTCTATTACTCTAGAAGTAACCGTTCTCGAGATATTTGAGATTTTTTTGCATTTTTCTTATGCCGCCTTTGGAAAAATGTCCAATTACCAAATGAAAGCAGAAATTGAATTAAAAAGGAAAATTTTGTGTTAATTTGTACAATTAAACTCAATTTAATGAGTTCGTAAAGAAATATAGAAATAATGAATTCGCGTCTGCAGGGAAAGTCATGTGCTGCCCACATTAGACTTTTTTTATTATTTGGTAATTGGACATTTTTCGGATAGCGGCGTAGCAAAAATGCAAGAAATCTCAAATATCTTGTGAATAGTTAGTCCTAAAGCATAATGGAATGCGTTATATTCTTTTCCTCGTCAAAAATTGCGTATAAAATAAGAATTTAATGGATACATTTGAGCATATGTAGTCTGTTTTTTTAAGAATTTTGCGAGCCATTTCGTGAAAAAGGGTCTATTCTTCACAGAATTGTACCAAAATCTAATCAGCATTAGCGTATCCCACAAGTAATTTCTCTACCAAATTTGGGGAAATTTGGTCAATTAGTATTTTAGGTAGGGTGGATACATGAAATTTTTGCTTTCCATTTCGTTAAAAAAGGTGGGTTCTTCTTTTCCGAATAGTACCAAAATGTAATCAACATTAGAGTATTCCACATGTTACTTATATACCAAATTTTGTGAAATTTGGTCAATTAGTATTTTAGCTTGGGTGGAAACATCACATTTTTGCGGACGATTCTGTAAAAAAAGGCAGGTTTTTCTTTTCCAAATCATACCAAAATCTAATCAGCACCAGAGTATCTTACAAGTAACTTATCTACCAAATTTCGTGAAATTTGGTCAATTAGTATTTTAGCTAGAGTGGATACATGGCATTTTTAAGGGGCCATTCCGCAGAAAAATGCAGGTTTTGTTTTTACGAAATCTACCGAAAAGTAATCAGCACCAGGGTCTCACCCAAGTGACTTTCCTACCAAATTTCAAAAATTCGGTGCAGTAGATTTTTAGTTAGAGTGGATACATACATTGCACAGACAGACAAACACACACACAGACAGACACACATACAGACACACGCAGACAGACACACACAGAGACACACACACAGACGTCTCGCTAAAAATTGTTTTTCCGTATTCTAGAGGTCTCGTAACATGTAGATCCGTCGAAAACTCGAGTTGCGAAACGGCCGCAGTATTTTATCAACATATCGTTGAGCTGTTAAAGTTGCTGTTAAGAATGACTAGACGCGACCAGTTGTCGTAAGAGATAGCACCCCACATCATCACACCAGGTGAAATGGCTGTGTGCCTGTGTAAAACAAATGCTTATTGGGACCGCTGGGTCTGGCGCCTCCACACACGTTCCCCACGGTCATCTGCTGAAAGACTAAAGCGTGATTCATCGCTGAACACTATGCGATGCAAGTCTGCTGGCAGCCATGATGCTCGGCTACGACACCACTTCAAAAGACTTTGTCGATCTTATGGGGTTATAGACAGACGTCTTAAAGGCCGTCGTGAGAGTAAACCCACTTCAGCCAAGCGCCATGGGATGGTGGAAGTTACCACGTGTGGTATGAAAGAGGCTGTAGCACGTTGAATGGCGGACAATGATGCCGTTGGGCCAGTTCGGGCATGTCACACAATCATCCGATTTTGCCTCGCATTCGTGCACTTTGATCTTCTAGAACCTTCATTCCGCCAATGAGTTCCTTGCTGCACCCATTGCTGCCAGCACCTTTGCACATCAGTGTCCGTTCTGTGCTGGTGTCGATCTATTGCTCGGTATGATCAGCAAGATTCAAGCATACCGACTATACGCCCACGTTCGAACTTGTCTAATTGCTTATATGGTCTTCAGCAACGTCCAAACGGCATTATTTGTAGTGTTTTCACGGAACAGCAACGCCGATAATGAGCAAAGATAAACTGTTCACATTTTTAACCTGTTTTATAGGATGCTAGTTGCACAGTGGAAACGCGTGGTACGACCGACGTTAACACTCATTGGCCTTGCAAATTTAATCATTTGCATGCTTGGCATAAAGGAAATTGCATTCGGAATTTCAAGATGATCGGATTATTTTTTAGGAGTGTGTCTTCTTTTTTACAAAAGAGTGTATTATATATATATGTATATATATATATATATATATATATATATATATATATATATATATATATATATATATATATATATATATATATTCCCTGAGCATGATGAGTTCAAATATCAAATTTTTTGTGTCTAACAGTTAGTCAGTTAGTTATAGGTACATAAATGTTGAAACAAACAATCCCGCTATTTATAAATTTATTACTAACGTTCCAAAGAGTTCTTACTGTTCTGCACTACGTATAGCCATGTCCTATGCATATGCACAGTTTCAAGTGTCTACCATCATTAATTTTAGCTGCCAGTCTTTCTCAGCTATTTTACATAGAAAAGCAAAAACCTCCACGATTTACAAATTTTTCAAAGAAAAAATTCCAATATTTTAGAACTTTCTCATTATTTATGGGTCTAGTTTTAGGTGTACGCTAACTTTCGAGATTTAACTGTTAGTAGTTTGGCCTGTGTATGTGTTTATTTTCACCCGTGTATCTGTCCATTAGTCAGTCTCTCAATTAGCCTAATTCAGCTGCATGTACATGTATGAGAAATCCGAGTGGAGACTATTATATCGGGTATTCTTTGGTATTTTTGTTAGATAACATTAATAGATTGGCTCTCTCTAGGATTTCACAGAACATAAACTTAGTAAAATCGATTATTGCTAAAAGTAATTCAAGGCTTTAAACTGTAACTATAAGTATTCCACATTGTTCATAGAATACACTTTTCAGGAGTGTTTTTCTAAAGTCGCGAAAGAGGATTACAGAGATGAAAAAATATGGCATTAGTTATGATAATCAGGTTACACAGGAGGGAAACTTAATTTGCATTTTGAATACTTTCAGATTCAGCGCGCACTGAGTCCGTTCAGATTAGAAACGACTCATATTTCTGTTCTGTATTTTGGAAAATTTGTTATTCTCTAATTTAAAACTAAGCACTCTAGTTTTGTAGTTTTGTATAGATATTAATGCTACAGCATGTAAAATGTATATTTTGTCTGTACCATAGGATTAAAGTAAAAATTGATAACATAGACTCCAAATTAATTTTTATTACATATATTTAAAATGGGTGACCGAAAAATAGAGTCATAAATGGGTTCTTCAAAAATATATTATCTTCAAATTTCATTTTTACACTGGAAGTGCATACCCTTGTTCTTAACTCTTTGCATATTATAAGTATTTATGCGTCTATACTACTTATTAACAATTATATATTACCATGTTTTAGTTTCTAATAAAGTATGTGTGAAACAATATGCAGTTTTTGATGTTTACGAAGAAACAAAGTGCAGAGTTTTAATAACCGTTTTATGACAGTCTTGGCCTGGAAGGTTATGACCCCAATACATACACATCACACAAATTGCAGGTGTGGTTGGGGCAAAATAATCTAAGACCAAGACATAAAGCTTCATTGGAAACTGAAAGAGTCAATAATGCAAAGATACGACATCGCACTGAGGAACATCCAAGGAAAGCAAAGAGGGCGTATCTGAACATCGGGCCAAATGATATGGCTGCAAGCAGGAAAGTTAACGAATATATTGAAATTATATTTCAAGAGTTGGAGAGATGAGTCGTGATTTCAAGCAGTGTTATTCAGAGAGAGTCGTTATGTATTTGAGTATTGAGAATGCTATAGAAAAGAAAAGACGAAGTCTAACTCCAAATTTCAGAAAAATAATCGGAAAAGGTGATAGTCATGCTGAGTTGCAGACACGAAATATAGAGGTATGTGCCAGTCTACATGTATGTTAGGCCAGTTTTTGATCTTTCGAATAATATTCAAAATTCCTGATCTCACACGATGCTTTTATACTTCTTAAGCGTTTGTTAATAAATTCATGTAATTTTAATCATGAATGTGGATTTTAATGTGTAGTGTTTTGATTTGATGATAATGTTAAGGAATAAGGAACTCGTACATATATATATATATATATATATATATTGTAATTTGCTATAATAATCTGTTGCCATCCACTAAAAATGCATTACAGAAATTAAAACTAAACATATTTATATTAATACTGCTAGACATATTATTTTTAATTATAGTCAAGTTGGCCGAATTCTTTTTACGAAATGATCACAATGAAAACATCACATCGCAGTAATCAGCTGTCCTGACTAGTGGAGAAGCGTGAAGGGAATTGCCTTAACGAGACAATGTCTATCCAAGCAGTCCTGTCCCGGGAACTTCCACTTTAATTGTACTTTATTCACAATATTCTATGCACTTTTCTTAAAAGTACAATGAAAACAAAAGTTGCCTAGTAGCGTGTTGTTTAAGTAGCCGCTATCTTCCAAATTCCCCTAGCGCTTGGGCACTGGTTATGAAAATAATTTAACCTTCCTGTTCTGCATGACAAAAGCAATGTAACCGGTCGACTTAGTAGGGGGATATGAAGTGCTTTGCGTGCATTTATTTGAACAATACGATAGATTAAAGTGTAATTCCATATCTCCTGCAAAACACAAATGAATTGCATTAGACTCTTTAAACATTAAAGCATTTGATGAATTTTTCATGTAAAAAAAGTTTATATTGTTTCAGATATACTATTAGAGATATATCTTATCAAATATTTGATAAAAATATTTGATAAAATATTCGAACACTTCACTAAAAAATTCGAACACTCTGCCTTCTATCAGTCTTATGCAAGGTTTGCTGGTGTGTGCAGCGTTTGCTTAAATTTTATTTTTTTATCCGATACATTAATTTATATTTCATGGCTTCTGCAGCGAACCGTGATCTTTTTTTTTCTTGAAAAGTTACGTACATTGATTACGAGTAAACAAAAAGACAATTGTTTTAATTTTTCTAAGGAAAAATACTCTAAAATACTTTATGAAGTGATTTATTCTGAAACTAAGTGCAGTGCACCTTTGGATTACAGACGATTAAAACGTTTTGACATTTTAAAAATTAATGATGAAGAGAAGTTAGTTGTGCCATTAAAACGAGGAGAAACGAATATACAGTATTATGTTACCAATGATCAGTTGTTCAGTATACCATCCGAAACTGACATCAGAATAGGCCAGGCCATGGAGGAAAAACACGTATGTTTAAAGAATATATTGCAAGTTATATACAAAAATATTACATATGAAGTTGTAACGTTGTATTTACATTTATGTAAACAATGTCAAATGAAATATGGTACACCTAAAAAAATATTGTTGTGAAACCAATGGTCAGTTCTGAGTTAAACTCAAGATGTCAAGTCGATCTGATAGACATGATGTCACACAAGGATGTCGAATATAAGTCCATAATGGTGTATAAAGATCATTTAACGAAGTATGTCCAGGTACGACCTTTGAAACCTAAAACAGTTGAAGACGTAGCGTATCGCATTCTTCAAAAATTTTCAACATTTAATGCCTCATCTATATTGCATTCAGATAACGGTAGGGGATTCTGTAATCGAGTCATAT
This sequence comes from Amaurobius ferox, assembly GCA_951213105.1. Classification (NCBI taxonomy): domain Eukaryota; kingdom Metazoa; phylum Arthropoda; class Arachnida; order Araneae; family Amaurobiidae; genus Amaurobius; species Amaurobius ferox. The sequence goes on along the minus strand of OX578146.1, from coordinate 36,843,233 downwards.
TCAAACTTTGCGCTATTTGGAAATATGTTAAGATGGTTCAGGGAATAGTGGTATGTGGAAATATGTTAAGATAGTTCACGGTCATAGTCAAACACGAGGCTCAGTTGAAAGGCCCAATCAGGATATACAGAATACGTTAACTGCATGGATTAACGATAACGATACAAATAAATGGTCAGATGGTTTGCCCTTTGTTAAATTTGCCAAGAACACAACATACCACGAAGGAATATGCCACAGTCCTTATGAAGCCCTGTTTGGCGTTAAACCAAAAAGAGGCAAAGCATCGTCATCTTTGTCTGGCGAGCAAATCGTAAATATTGAAGTCGAAGAAATTGTCTATGCTTTTGAAGAAAACTTGAGCAGCCACCATACCGAAAAACCATATTCCAAAGGAAAATGTTGACGAGGAGCTGCAACCTACCAGGTCTTCATATCAAATCCTGATTGAACAACACGAGTTTATTTCTATAAACAGAGCGGGCTCGAAAGTGAATATTCTACTGCAAGCAACGAAAGTTTTGCGAACCTCAAAAAGAAAACATCCTCCTGCTCAAATTGGTGATACCGTACGAATACAAGTCCCTGATGTCGACCGTGGTGGTATAGATGCCCTAAATGTGTTGCCTGTTGTTGTTGAAATAGAAGATTCCGACTTTTATAAATTAGCAAACAAAAATGGTACGCTCAAGCAACTCTATACCCGTAATCAGTTCGTAATTTGTAAAGAAAATTTACTTTCCATAGGTGAGATTTCTTCTCAAGAAATGTCGCTGACGGAAGCAGCTGAAACTAATTCGGTAAGTGGAGGGCAAGGCTATACACTCTGTAATTGCAAAATAAGTATTCCACGACTAAATGCAGTTCTAAAAGCAAGGCACTCTTGTGCAATTCAAAGTGTCATAACAGTTTAAGTTGTTGCAATAAATAAGATTGTATAACGTTAATCACATAATTTATGTGTAAGTTTATTATTGTTATTATTTTATTTTCTCATTTAGAATGTGCTGTTTTAGTTTCAACAGTTTATTTACATGTGCGGTTACTTAAGCTTTCTCGTATTTCGACCTATATCATAATATGTTTTAATAATAAAGTATGATTTAAAAAGTTGCATTTCTGCCTTAACGTAACAAATATATTTTTATTCAAAATTCACCATCAGTGCATGCTAAATGTCGACATTTGCTGGTATGAGAAATAATCATATTTAGGAAATATTTCGAACATACAATAAGCGACTATGTGAATGCTGCCATTCACCGGTGAATATCGACATTTGCCAGATATCTGTCTTTCACATTTACATATATATGACATAGACTTTAAATATTTATATCTCAACCTGATGTAAGAACTACATATAGGAAAATATATAAAAATTATATATAGTAACAACAAAAACTAGATATAAGTAAACATAATAAAACTAACAATACAAAAACTAAAATAGTAACAGCAAAAATTATATATAAGTAAACATACAAAAACTGTATAAAGCAACGCAGCATGAAACAAATAAGTAACGGCATTCAATATACATTTTCTCGCTTTTTTTTGGTTTTCAAATCATGGTTTTTTACCGATGTTCAATAGTATGCATATGAATATTTTTGTAATACTTTCCACTTTTCAGCAAAAATCTGAAATATTTGAAAAAAATAATGTTAGTGTCTTATAAATGATGGAATTACTTTTAAATAATAAAAAAATATATATAAATACGTCATTTTCGTAACATTTCTGAATAATATAATGGTATTACAGTGACCGCCGGTTATAAGGTTCAGTGGTTATAAGAAACAGCCGTTTATAAGACCCAAAACGACAGAAACAAATACAAACTTCGTTTTAACATTAAAATTGCGTCGCTTATAAGAAACACGATTCCGCTTATAAGAAACAGTTTTCTACAGAAAATTTGTTGATTTCCTTGCGACACGGGTGTAAAAAAAAAATCAATTTGTTTAAGGTTAACTGAAGGACGAATTGTTATCACTTGTCACTGGGCGTACGGGAGCGGGTGGGAGTTTGCTATGTAACAAAGGATGACAGAGAATTTCTCCATAGAAAGGCTTGGGGGGAACAACCCCAAACCAGTAAGAAACGAGTTTTAATCTTCTGGCAGTTAAGGAAACGTACTGATAAGGGAAAGCATCTTTGCTTATGCACTAAAATAAGATTCGTACAGCTTTAGTTATTTAGTTAGTCATTTTATGCTTTACTAATGGAAGCATGTCGCAAAAGAGAAAAACCCTTACTTTGCTTGAAAAGCATGATTCTCTACCTCCGTGTAGTCAAAGAGAAGCTGCTTCTTCATTAGAAATTCCGCACTCAACATTATGTAAAATCCTGAAAGGCAGAAATGAAATTTTGACGCCAAATTTTAATCTGTAAAGAAAACGGAAACGAGAGGGAAAGGCAGCTGCTATAGAAGAAACACTCTTACAATGGTTTTCTAACGCCAGATTAAAGAACGCTCCTATCAGTCGGGAAATTTTACGGAAAAAAGCAGAAAATTTTGCGAAAAAATTAGGAGAAAAATAGTTCCTTGCGACTGATGATTGGTTAAGCCGGTGAAAAGAACGAAATAATATTGTGTACAAAAAAAAATATGGAGAGAAGCAGGACGCGGACTCCGAGTCGGCATCTTCATGGATTACGCAAAGTTTACCACCTCTATTAAAAAAATACGCTCCTCATCAAATTTTTAACACTGACGAGACTGGGTTCCATTTTAGAGCGATGCCCGAGTAGACAATGATATTCAAAAATGATCTATCCTCCGTTGGAAAAAAACAAAAAGATCGAGTTACAGTTCTGTTAACAACAAATATGACGGGAACTGTAAAAAAAAAGCCCTTTAGTTATTGGCAAAAGCAAACGTCCGAGCTGTTTAAGTGGAATAAAAAAATTGCCAGTGATCTACGAAAATTCAAAGAATGCCTGGATGACAAGTAAAATTTTTGAAAACATTTTGTTAAAGTGGGACAAGGAACTGATGGGAAAAGAAAAAAATCTTTTAGTCCTTGACAACTGTTCGGCTCATCCTGTAGTACAGCTGACAAACATTGAACTTTGTTTTTTGCCACCCAATACAACTTCCATCATACAGCCTCTTGACCAAGGAATTATTAAAGCATTTAAAACTCTGTATCGGTCAAATTTGCGACAGAAAGTAGTAAATGCAATTGATCAAGAGAAAGGATCGGCTTCCGAAATAAGCAAGAAAATAACCTTGCTTGATGCTATCCATATGATCGCAGGCGTATGGAAAAATGTTTCTGACATATGCATTTTTAATTGCCTCCGTAAAGCAGGATTTTTGAAAAATAATGTTGACATACCAGCAGAAGATGAAGAAGAATTAGAAGCACCTTTCGATTAGAAGTACCTTCGGATTCACATCGACGAAAATTTGCAAACATCTGAAGAAAAAAGTGATAATGACATAGTGGCGGAAATTCAGAATATTTGCAATGAAGAAGAAAATGAAGACGACGTTCCACAAGAAGACAATTATCCTACAGCCAAACAGTCGCGAGAAGCCCTAACTATAATTCGAAAAACTCTTGAACACAGAGGGGCATCAGAAAAAGTTTATGGACTATTTTATGATTTAGAAATGGATGTACGTAAACTAATCACAGACTCGTTATCACAAACAACACTGGATAAATTTTTTGCTCTTTCTCAGTATGTATGAAAATGTACTATGCTCTTATACATAAATGAACGACCTATGAGTTTTACTTTTATTCTTATTTAACTACATACTATATGCATATAGATTATATTTTAAGTTGTAAGGCTTAATTCGTAAAATAAGAAATATTTTTGAATGCAAAACTATATTTACAAATGTATTATGTACGTACTAATATTTTACTTATATACATTTATCTTTTAAATTCTGTAAAATTGTGTTCAATAGTTAGTATTTACAATGGAAGAACGATATTTAAAAAATTTCCGGATTTAAGAAACAACTGCTTATAAGAAACAAAACGAGCGAAACGAACGTGTTTCTTATAAGCGGCGGTCACTGTATAACATTTTTTCTTATATGCGAAAAATTCAGAGCTTTTTTTTTTCAGGTCGGTCCACCCCGAAATTCAGCAAACTTCTATGTATATATATATATATATATATATATATATATATATATATATATATATATATATATATATATATATATATATATATATATATATATATATATATGTATATATATATATATACATATATATATATATATATATATATATGTATATATATATACATATATATATGCATATATATATACATATATATATATATACATTTTTTGTACATACAGTAGTTTATGCATAATTTTCGATTAAAATCCTTCAAATTTTATTTATACATATATATATATATATATATATATATATATATATATATATATATATATATACATATATATTGTTTGCCCCGTTTGATATATTTTTTTAATTAATGTCTTTAATATGCTTGCTGGAGTATCCTTAGTCTATGTATGGTTAACTAACAAACCACACGCTTGGTTCCTTCATATAGATAAACTACCAGATAGCTAATATTTTCCATGTTTATATAATGCACATATCTACAGTTACCTTGATTTAAACAGTATCTTACAATCTACATATTACCCTAAACGCACAAAGATTCTCTTATAATTGCTAGGGTCATAATACAAAATGTCTAGGTCATATATGGAGAATATAATTAAACATTCGCTTTTCTCAGAATTTGATATTTTGATATTCTGCTCAATGTAACTTTGAAACTTCTTTATATTTTTACATATAAGTTTCAAAATGCATAATGTATTTTAGTTTGCTTTTATCAATAGAACATAATTTTGTCGTGCCTTGTTACATAAATATTTTTGATAGATTATGCTGTTAATATGTTTTTAAAATTTACTGTAAAAGCTAATTCAAACATTGCATAAAATGAAAATGCGGTTTAAGTACAAATTAATTTAGGTTCACAGTAAACACTTTTTCCTGAACTATTACCATACATTTTATTTTGGATGTAAAATTTGAATAAAGTTGGATGTAATCTGTCATTACAAATTTTTTGTTCGACACAAAGTTTATAGTTTCCAACATCTCAATCGACTCCTATCTTATGTTTAAGCAGTGAGCTTTGAAAAAGAAATATAGATTTATCATTAGAAAGGAAAATTGCGTTTCTAAAATATATGATTTAAAAGATCTAAAATGTTGAATAGGAAGATTTTTTTTTTACTTTTTTAACATTTTCGAATCTTATGACCCCCTTTGAGAATAATTTGGGAAACCATTTTATTGATACAATACCAATCATTTTAGGGCAACATTCAATTCTCGCTAATACACAATCACCAATGGGTGTTGCTAGACACTCTATTCTATCTACCCAATTCGTCAATACGTAGCACAAAAGGAAGATTGCATTTTCGATTTTTTTTTTAGATGGGTACATTACTGGGGGGTGTTATCGTCTGAAATTGATCACAACACAAAATGAGCTCTAAGTAGCTACCTTTTACAGCCACACCCTCAGAAATAGATGTGTCATCGATGATGAGAGGGGTTAGCAAAAGTTGCAGAAGGAAGTTTGTAGGACGTTTGTCCTACCATTAAAACGACAATGGAATTTGAAATTTCGATTACAATTAATATAAGCACGAACAGTTTTAAATAAAGATTTTAGGATTTATATTTTTTAAATGATATACGCGGTTTTTTAAAACGATTGCACGACCGAATAATTCGTTAACTATTAATAGCATACTTATGGTTTCAATTCAGAAATGCTTTAATGTAAGTTGCCATTTTAATCATATGACGCATTTAAGTAACAAAGCACTAAATGCAACTTTTCACATTGTCCCCTTAGATTTTTTGGAAGTATAGAATTATTTTCTACAGCCCAATTAGTTAAACAAGAAACGTCCCACTGTCATACGAGCAAAATTACATGATAATTCATTAAATACATTTTGATGGATAATTTTGATCTGTATACAACTTTTACTAAAAATAGGTGTACCCATGTAAGATTTCGATTGGAAATTTTATCAAACGGAATTCATTTTTTATACGGCCCCTGATATCTATATTTTCAAAGTATTGTTTTGATTGGATCAAAGTGGTTGAGTTTTCTTTTAATATTATTCGATTAGTTTTATAGATTTTAACACTTTCCAACATAGTTGTTGTTGAGACCCAGACCGTCCGACCTACCCGAAAGGTGTATTTCCAACATAGTTAAAAAGTGTGTATGACTTTTTTCATTCTGTCTGTCTCTCTGTCCGTTCGAACGATAGCTGCCGTAAAAATGACTTTATCAAAATGAAATTTTAGTATGTTGTTGAAACGGGCTTTGAGACATATGGAAATGCAAATGAATAATATTACCCATTTAGTTTTGAATTGAGTCCGGGTTTCTACAACGTAGCCTAATTTTAATGGTTACAGAATGCAAAAAAGTCATTATAAAATGAGTTGTATAAAAATTGCTGAATTATTTCACGCAAAATGAATTATCTCTAGAGTCTGGAATAAAAGTGATACGAATGAAATATTCATTGCTTTTACATAGAGAGCCAGAAGATTTGTATTTCGGTGACGTCATTTTTAAATAAAGTTCAAGTTCTTGGATACGTTTTCAAACACAGTAATGTAGTACTGTGATAATTTAAACTATATAAGCGCTAAATGAATCGCATTTTTGAGATCTTTAAATGAAATTGCATTTCAGTTGGAAAGTGTTTCATAATCAATGCTTTATGCATCTTATATTCGCGGCATCTCTAAATTGACAATTATCGGTACAGTATCTTATAAAATTGTATCATTATAATATAGTATCCGCAATAAGCGATGTCATCCCTATATATTAAAATATTTTAATAATTAATTCATCAATTTGATGTCGTGATTGTTAATTTAGCTCTAATTTTGTAATTTTGACTATATCTGTTAGCGATATTTTTTTAATGAGTCGCCAATCTCGCTAAATTCATCGCAAGCGAGAGAACTTTTCTTATGACTATGGGGAAATTGTTGAGTGCAAAAATACAAAACTATTACCAGTATCATCTGTCTGGAATGGAAAAAAATTAGATTCACAAGGGACTTTTTAACAAAGTTTTCGCATAATATTGCATATGGAAAAGTAAAAATATTTCTCGATAATTAATACTTTTTTTTAAAGTTTTATGTAATATTTTGATACATTTATTTGAAAAATGTGTAATATCTCGAGAACGGTACATGCTAGCTATCTACAGTTTATGTAATTTGTGTTTTTTGAAAACTTACATAATAACTCATTATTTACGTAACATTTTTAAAGTTCTGATTTTTTAATGCTTTTTCAAAATTTCATTAAAAAATTTGGGGGTCTACGAACATTCGGTTGCGTTTAAAACCAATGGGATAACAGTATTCAGAGATTGTAATATGTGTACCAAATTTGTATACCAAATGTGTACCGAGGTTTCGAGGATTAAACGTACTGTTCTGTCGAAAACTCGAATTCGTATCTGTTACAATACTTTTCCTATACAATAGATTATGTATATAGAGAAAGCAATAGCGACCAGCCCACACGTTATATGCAAGGTTAACACAAATTACGTGAATTGTGACCCTACAGTGCTTTGCCATATTTTTTAATTTTGGAACACATACACGGTTTTCAGCATATGTGGCCTCATCTTAGCAATTAGTTTTACTCATATATATCCAACTTGAAAGTTTACTGGGCCGGTGGCTAGCGTGCGAAGATTGCACTTGGACGACCCGAGTTCGATTCCTGTCGCTTCCCAAACTGTCACCGTGTTCCTCTGGAGTACGATTACGTTAAGCGTAAGTCCTTCGTAAGTCCTTCCGAGAGGTCTGTGGTAGGGGGAAGTTGGTACGGTCCCCGTGGATGTCTCTTCTACTGGGTTTCGGTCAAAATTGGGTGGCACTTCCTGGCCGTCTAAACATATACCTTACAGTCTTGGGTTGGTCAGACGACCTGAGTCGAAGAAGAAGAATTTGTAAGTTTACTAAAATTATATGTGAAATTATTTTGCATGATTGAATTTTTTCTGAGTGTGGTTTTTTATAAAAATAATGGTTCGGAATTTTTTATTTGTCCTTTTAGCAAATAAAGGTCAATTAGAAGAAGTCGCACTGCACTAGTAAAAAAATACGTGCGGAACTATATGCAATATTCCTGAAGCTATATATAATAGAAGAAACATGAAAAAACTAATAGAATAATCTAGAACTGAAAAACTGGAATTCAATTTTCTCTCGACTATCACTCGTACCAGAAGATCTGACTACAAGTTAGAACCAGACTTTGCATAAAATATGGCTGCTTAATTTTACTTGCAGTTAACACCAGATTCACAGGGGATCCGAATATTTTAATAAGAAATATCTCGCTGAATATATAAGATAATTGGACCGTATTTTCAGATAGGCGTTCTAGCGATTATTTAGGGCGTATCAAAGTAATTTATTTAGGACTTATTCCCACTTTGTACAAAGATATTTTCACCACTTTGTATAAAAATAGTATCCCCACTTTGTACAGAAATAGTATCCCCATTTTGTACAAAAATATTATCTCACTATTGTAGGCGTGAGACAACCTAGTGGTTACCATGCTGGGATTGCACTTGGACGACCCGAGATCGATTCCCGGCACCGCCCGAACTGTCTCTGTGTTCATGCGGAGTACGAGAAGGTTAAATATGCATGAGCATGGGCCGTATGTCACTTCCGAAAGATTGGTGGTGCGGTAAGGAGGGCACGGTCCCCGTGAATGACGACCCCACTGGGTTCCGGCCTAAATTGTGTGGCAATTTCTGGTAGGCTTTACACCTTCGGGTAAGCCGGACGGTCTGGGTCGAAGACTCAAACTATTATTCCCCAGTAAAAATGTAGAAAAAAACTTTGTAATAATATAGACACAGCAATTGTCATAGTTGAGTATGGAAGAAAACAAAGATAGACAATACTTTTACTTCATAACACGCGATTTGGAACTTAAGTGGTATTATCTGGTTTACTCAAGTAGTGGGCCCTTATTCACCCATGCAACGCCGAGGAATTCGTTCTATTAAAACATAATTCCAATTCTCCCATACGAAAAAATGTGCAGTGAAGAATTACATAAATACAAAACAAAATTTCCTCACCTAAATATTGCTTTGCCAAAGACATTTCAGAGGAGCTATAAAATGCTGCTAATGGTTTTTTATTGCCAACCATCTTTTATTAAACAGAAAAACGTTCCGAAACAAAAGGAAATGGTTTTTTAGATAGCGTCTCGCTAAAAATTGTTCTATTAAAAATGAAGTAACAATAAGACAAACAATACTCTCTTCAAGTAGTTTATCATTTTCCCTCATTCTG